>CM067337.1:55285000-55472500 GCA_034376525.1 Nicotiana benthamiana
GGACCTGTTTCAACTGCTTGCTTCCTCATCTCTGTATTTCATTCAAGGTGAAAACCGTAGAATTCGGGGGTTCTACCGAGGTTTTGTCATGTGATTGAACTAGGGTTCTATTTTAGAACCCTTGACTCTCTGAGATTAACATTTGAGTTTTTGAACCAAGTCTGAGGTTCTTTATTTCTTCTACACTAGACTCTTTTACTGATTGACATGACAATTCTTTCATGATTAAGTGTTCTTGCAGAATTTATATGTGTGATAAATGTTTCTTCAAAAGGTTTTCGAACTAGTGATTGACATAGAATCTCCGTTTAATAGGTCTAATTGATTCTTACTGATGCTCCTTATGTTAAAACCTTTTCTACCTTTTCGGCTTGGTTCATTCATACCAAATCTTTGGATTTCTGATTTCTTGGCTGTTAATTGATTTTCTTTCCTTAAATTGTGCAACCGAGTATGTCAAAGATCCTATCCCTAAGTAACCCTTATGTATTTTCCTCAATATCACACTTTGCACAAAATGTTTATTAAAATCCTTTCCTTAAATGGTTTTACCCTTTTGATTTTGAATCCCTTAATTAAGGAAAACCTTTTGTAATTGATTTACAATCACTCTTCAATTATTCTCTTACTTTATTTTCTCATGACTTTCACACTATAAATACATGAGCTTCTTTAACACAAAGAGCACACGATTAAAACATTTTAGACTCTCACAAGCTTAAAGTATTATGTCTTCCTATTTGCACTTTGGCTTTTACAAGGCTGCTGCTTTTCTTACTTGTTTCCTTGAAGCTGGTATGTCCTAATATTTTAAATTCATCATCACCCCAATGTGTTTACTTACAGTCTTTATATGCATGTCTACTTTACTGCCGATGTGAAGTTCAAATATCTAACTTAGTATGCTTGTGTTCCACTGCCTGTTTTTTACTGTGAACCTTTGCTCCCTATCCCATTACCCCAATATGATTGTGAGTGGTGACTTAGGGCATGGCACCATCAATTGTTGTTCATGAATTGAGTTTTGAACCAAAGAGGTTTAACCTCTAAACAAGTTGGAAGGTGTACCAGCATATCCCATTGCTGGGTATGCCCATCAACCTGCTTTTCTTGTGTTCTTGAAAATTCCCCACTCCCGTTTATACCCCTATATGCACTGGTTTAAGTTATTCCTTTTGCCCTTTTCCTTTTTCTTCTTTCAGAATTTCACTTCTGCACTTGCACTCTCCCTCTTAGTTCCTAGGTTCTGCCCCCTCTCTTGTGAGCCTTGCCTTTGGACGTTGAGTTCCCTCTGAACTTGGACACTTGAAGGCTGGCCTCTTCCATACTGCACTATGTCTTACCCCTGTAATGCATTTGGGGGTGAGCACTACCCGGAGTCCACACGAGGCTCTTAAGGAACTGCGGCACATCCAAATAAGAGAAAGGCTTTGCAACATTGATCTTCGGAGTTGGTTTACTTCATAAATCAGACAAGAAGTCTGAATCAGACTTTCCTTGGTTGTAACTTTCAGATTTCTGATGTATATTTTATTTCAATTTTTTGGGTTGTAATAACTTTGTTTAATTTTCAGGGATGGTTAGTTAAAAGAGAGGGGTAACTATGAATGTATAAGGGTAAAAATCTTGCCTATAGGAGTCTCTAATTTTTGTACTTTTCATAGTTATCATCCCTACAAGAATCTTTAATTTCTGCATCATTTCATGTAGTTATCAAGCCTATTGTATTTCTACATTCCTTCATGTAGTTATCATGTCCGTAAGACTTTTGTGTTTCCATATAGTTATCATGGCAATAAGATTTCTTCATCCCTTCATGTAGTTATCATGTCTCTAAGACTTCTCCATTTACATATAGTTATCATGCCTATAAGGTTTCTGCGTCTTATTTAGTGTCACAACCCCAATTCACCCTCCGTGAACATGTCATGATGGCACCTAGTCCTTATAACTAGGTAAGCCTAACAATGCGGAAAACAACATAACTTGCAGAATCATTAATAAATATAAGCAACTAAAAGAGAAATTGTATATAAATTCCTCTCCGCATATACAACTTAATAATGCGGATGTCTACAATATCACCCCAAAACCTGGAAACTCATGGGAACACAAGCTAACGAAAACTAATACATGGCTCTAACTCCAGAATATCTAAAGGAAATTATAAAAGAATCTAAATACTATTGATAGAGTAAAGACGGAGACTCCTTAGTCTCCAGACACTGCAGAAGTACCTCAAAGTCTCCATCACCCTTCTGGCCTCAAGGATAGTGCGCCTGACATGAAGTACCTGGGCCTGCACATGAAAAACATGCGCAGAAGAGGCATGATTACACCACAACATTAGTAAGTAAGTGCCAAGCATAACCTCGATTGGGTGGTGACAAGGAAGGTCAGGTTCCTACTGAGATTAAACAATATAATAAGAATGTACAATATGAAGTCAAGTGAAAATAATGTGAACCAACAATGAAATAAGACAAAATTTACAAGGAAACAATAAATAAGCGATGAACGGAGTAAACACAGAGATGCACAGCTCAATACCAAAATACCAAATGATAATCTCCCAGGATACGGTCCTGTAGTCCGTCCCTTAAAATTTCCGAGGAACTCCCGGGATATCATCCCGTAATCCATCATATGAGTATATCCGAAGGATCTCCCAGGATACCGTTCCGTAGTCCAACTATCAATGTGCAGGGGGATCTACCGGGAATCTAACACGTAGTCCCAAAGTAAAGTGCAAGGGGATCTACCGCAATCCAACTCGTAGTCCCAAAGTAAAGTGTAGAGGGATATACCAGGAATCTAACCCGTAGTCCCAAAGTAAAATGTAAGGGGATCTACAAAGAATCTACATGTAATCCCAAAGTAAAGTGTAGGGGGATCTACAGGGAATCTAACCCGTCCACAAGTAAAAAACAAGGGGGGAAGCTACCGGAATCCCACATCCGTAGTCACAACATAAATATGAAACCATAACCAGAAGATATTCAAAAAGAAAGTACAAAAGACAAGAAACAGGTACTACTAGCCTAACATGCTTCGTGTAATACAGTCAAGGAAACTTAATCAAGTAGGCAAGTTAAATCAACTAAACATGTTTTTCCAATCTAACACATGTTATAATTTCAAGTAAAATAAAGCAAATACAAAAGAAACTTAGATTCAATATCTTAAATAAAAACCCGGATTTTCAACGATTAGCTCAAGTATGCGCTCGTCACCTCACGTAGAAGGCACTCAATAACCAAATGACATATCCTATGGAGAAAGGTCCCCCACACAAGGTTAGACAATCCACTTACCTCAAATTTTCTCCAAAATAAACTTGAAATCACACTTATTTCCATGAGTATCTGACTCCAAATGGTCCAAACCTATTCAATTCAATTACATGTCGTAAATAACATCTCAAGCAACTGATTCTACTATTTAATTCAAATATAAGGTGCAAAATTAGGTAAAATAACCTGAACTCCCCTTAAGCCAATGTCTCTCAATTAGATAATTTATACATTTTTAGAACCCTCATACCCTCACGAGTGTAACCATATAAAAATCTCTCAAATCGAGGTCAAACACCCACTCAAAACTCAATAGTTTGGTCTATGAAGTTTTACCCATTTTTTTCATTCAAATAATCCGAAATTAAGGATGAATTCGTAGTTAGATTAGTGGGTTTTGAGCATAAGATAGTAGAGAATCGTTCTCCAATCGTTTCCCTCTAAAATCCCTCAAAATCTCTCCCAAATCCGAGCTCCCAAGCTTGTATTTTGATAAAAATGGCTAACCCTCGATTTTGATTTATTTAGTGTTGCCCAGGTGTTTAATGAATCATGATCACAAAAGTGGGTACGCGATTGGGTAGAGTAAAACAAAGGCTTAAGGAGAAAGGCCTACGCGTACGCGTGAAAAGGCTTGCAATCGCGAAGAGGAAATGGCAGAGCTACATGATCACGAATCGATCCATGCGATCGTGTTTAAGGAATTGGTCCCCCTTAATATTGTTATATGCGATCGCGTAAGCTGGGACACAATCGCGAAGAAGAAAATGGTCTGCAACACCTGAAGAGTTTTTTTGCAATTTCTCATAACTCCAAAATGCTCCGTTGAGCATCCAAAACACACCCGAGGTCTCCGGAACCTCCACCAAATCCATGAATATATCCCATAATATCATTCAAACTTGTATCAACTCTTAAACCACCTAAAAAACGCCGGAAACTCAAATTAATCAAGGATTTTAGCCTAAGAACTTCAAATTTCCTCATAACACGCTTTTGATAAAAAACCTAACCAAAACACGTCTGAATGACCTAAAATTTTGCACACATATCCCAAAAGACATGACGAAGCTATTGCAACTTTTGGGATTCCATTCCGACCCTCGGATAAAATAGTCACTATCGGACCGGAAAATTCAAAAGTTCAAACTTCGGCATTTCAAGCCTAATTGAGCTACGCGCTTCCAAAATATATTCCGAACACGCTCCCAACCCCAAATTCACCTAATGGAGCTAATGGAACCATTAGATTTCCATTATGAGGCTATCTTCACACTATTCCAACTACGGGCAACTTTGTAATACTTAAGCTCTCATTTAGGGACTAAGTGTCCCAAAACTCTTTGAAACTTAAAACCGAACATCCCGTAAACTCAAAATAGCAGAAATGAACTTAGGGGAAGCAGTTAATGGGGGAATCAGTCTATAGGAATCCTGCACTTCCATATCTTTAGCTCCTACACACACATAGAGAATATGCCTATGGGTCATTTTCTGATTCGTGCACACCCGCTTTTCAGTAGGAAAATTTAGGTATATGTCCTAATAATAACAAATGTAATTTGACAGCACAACATTTGGATAATCATGTTGTAGAATCTTTGCACTTTTCTATGTCTATTACAGTGTTTAAAGTTAACCGCATCTAGAAAGCATACCTATAGGGGTCATAATTCAAATCTGAATAGCCTCTCTCATTTTTAAGTTAAAACTAGCAGTAATAATGCATACTCAAATCCAAAACTTGTACTTTTTCTGTTAAAACTTGCAACCTTTTGCTTAAATTAACATGCAATCAGTCCATATTCTTATTCTTGAAATCTGTAGATATCATGCCAATAGGTTTCGTCTATCATTTAGGCAAAGCTTAGGGTAATTTATAAACTGAATGAGTTCCCCCTTTTTTAAACTACAACCAGCAGGCAGGCCTGACTCAAGCTTCCTATCTGAATTATGTATCAAATTAATCAGCCTCAAATCCCTAAGTTTTAATTAGACCTTAAATAGTACGTGTAATCCATGCTAAACTACGCGTTTTCTCTAGTTTAAAGGAGGTTTTTTCTGAGCCTTATTATCTATCTATATGCTCTCCCTCTAAATTTTTATATATATGTTTTAATTATCGCCTTAGTATTTTAACCTTTGAAACCACAAATAAGCCCACATTTCCTCCCATTAGGATTAGTAATCCCAAATACCTTCAGAATTGAAAGAATCGGGATGGGTAATAGCACGCAATCGGTAAACGAGATCATTCCGCGCTTTAATACCTTAACGAGGTGGGAAAGGATAGATATGGATATGATGACCAGTGCGCTAATACCACGTGTAGCCCCTCTTAGAGGAGTGATTACCAGGTATTGCATTGACGTGATCCATATTATTAATAAACCTAGGACCCCATCCCTTTACTGTTCGTTTCCTTAAATCTTTAAATATGTTTATTCTAAATCAAATCTCTCCTATGCTTTTCAACTTTGTTTATTTCTGACCTTTATGTGAAAATCAACTCTTATGCGATACCCTTATGTGTTATTGCATTTAAGTCACAGCAATAGCTTGGCCAGTAATCACATTAGTGGGTCCTGAGGGGTACCAAACACCTTCCCCTTGGGATAATTTCAAGCCACTACCCAAACTCTGGTTATCCAAATTGAACCATCCTTAGTGTCCTAATACACTATAATTATTAGGTGGCGATTCGTCAATTCTCCTAAACCCAATTCCTAAAAGGGAACGAGTTCTCTTCCGAAATGTCAATTTTCGCGAAGGAAAAAAGGGGCCGACAGCACGATAACTCTGCTAAGGATTTCTTGTAGGCTTTTACCATTTCAAGCTATTACTGTGACTTTACATTTTTTTTTCTATATGCCTTTATTTGTTTAATCTTCTAAGCTTTTAGTTCCTTCTCATACTATGGAACTGACTTGTCTTTTGTTTCTTTTCCCATTTCTTTTACTGCCTTTCTTTACTATATTCCTTCACTACGGTTTTAGAATTATTGTAATTATTACTCTTATTAACGTGCAAGTACGTGGCGACTTGGTTTAATTATTGCAACTACATATCTTCAACATCATATTCCACTCGTGCCAAACAAAACACCATAGCAACGCTTATAATGAGTGGTTGCGCTATTCCAATATTATCACCCATAAATCCGGAAAAGGCATATTTGAGGTAAAACTAATCGATCAATGGTGTAGTCGACAGTTTCGTGCCTTTCCCTCTTGAGTTGTCTGCTCAAGGGTTCCAGTATAGTACTCTATAGAAACCTTACTCTGTGTAATTATTCATGTATCATGGTAAAACCTAGCCGAGTCAGTAATGTTCTCTACATAACGACTCTTTAAGATAGCCTTATCCAAAGTCCACTGGATTTCAACAAAACCCAAACGGACATTACCACGACTGTGGATTTATTTGGAGACCAGAATGCTTCTATTCCAACTATTGATATTTAGTAGTCGAGTATGGTGGTTGTAAGGGCCTAACCCTTTGTTTTGCAGAACATGAGGCACGAGGTCTCCTTCGGCATGGTCACCAATATCTACCCCAAACTGCAAAACTGGTGGAAGGATCTTCACTCCAGTAATCAGATGCTCATTCGGAAATATTTAGGGAACCTACCCTCTCTCTTGGAAGTTCAACCCAACAACAAAATCATTGAATCTGCCCCTCTATTATGGGATTGTGGTAGGTCTGTGTTCCGCTTTTTAGACATTGAGGTGGCACCCCTGCTCGAGGAAATAGGAGGACTAACTTTTATACCGTGGGAAACTCCAGGTTTAATAATGCCAGAAAATTGCAAGGTAGAGGTTTTCTCAAAATAATGAGTCTAAAGAAGAATCCAGACTAGACATGCCCGAAGGAGTCGTACATACCCTTTGACTACTTGCACGAGAGATACAGCTACAACAAATATTACCGTACTTACCCTGAGGAGCTAGCCCTTACATCATTGGGGCATATTCATCGAAAGGAATTTGTCTTCATGTTTTATTTCTTGGGGATGATATTGTTTCCAATGAAGAAAGCGAGGATCCATTCTAGACTAGCCATAGTCACTAAAACTCTAATAGAAGGAATTGACGGACAACCATTCAGTCTCGTAGAAATGATTATTTCCAAAATATACCGAGCCTTAAAAATGTTAATGGGGAGCCGGACACTTCGAGGGTTGTAATCTGCTACTTCAACTTTGGCTCGTGGAACATCTCCAAAAAAGTGAGAACCGACGGTAAATCCATCGAAGGGATTGGGATGATCATATCGCTTTTCATCACCCGAAGCGAATGAATTACATGCCCAACATGTTTGACCAACAGGAAAATACTAGACAATGGGTCTAACTCTTTGAAAGTCTGATTCAGGACCGAGTACAATGGATTGTCGAGTGGTTCCCAATCGAGGAGTTCATTTTCCGATCTAGGGATGCACCTTTCCTAATAATTATCGACTTAAGAGGAACATGCCCATACACACCTCTTCGGGTCATGAGACAAGCGAGAAGAAAGAAGATTATATTAAAGGGTCGACAAGATGAGTCACTTCCGGGCTGACTTCTAGAATGACAATAGCCCTTACAGATATTAGGCTCAGCACATGTGGTATTGCAAAATCGTCATGGGAAGGGAAACCATTGAACCAAACAGATACCACACGGGTTTTGATCCTTATTAATCAGGTTGGTTGGAGGATAATCATGATAGTTGGGTTAACCCAGGTTTGTTCGAGGCAATCGAATCTTAGATGAAAAGGCCGAGGCACAGGCCAAGTACAACCATCTACCCAAAAAGAAATTAAGAATGCAAAAGAGAGCACCGTGAGATACAGGAAGGCAATCAAAAACTAATTGAACAATGGAAGGATATGGCCATCAACACCAACAAATGTTTGGTCTATTTGGTGCGAGGTATAGTAGAGTTGGAAAAGAAGTTTCTAAAGAAGGTCGAAGACTTCTGGACTGCTAAAGGAAATGAAGGTGGACATCTGGACAGAGACTACTTGCTGCGGGGACTATGTAAGATAGGGAAACTGTTCGATGGAGCCGATAATGCTGAATCATGGAAAGGTCCCTTTGGGACCAAGTAGATAGGAATTTCCATTTTATAAATGTACTAAGGCCAATGGCCATTAGTGATTTTTCTATTTAGTGTTTTTTGGGATTTGTCTAGTTTTTATCAATGAAATGAGGCATTCAGCATTCAAAGTTCTCCAAATGAACTTGTTGATAGGCCTACCTCAGGCACAATGAGGCCCCAAAATTAGAACACACTTTATATTTCAGCACTATGTATTTAAATATTGCAACATATTTCTACTGATCTTCACTACCTTGTTACCTTTTTTGTTTTTATTTTTATTTATTTCCCTCCCCAAAGGTTAGTTCGTGAATTCTAAATACATCATCATATCTTACGACCCTCCACCTACTCCTCCTCCCAGTTCTTCATGCACAGAAACAAAAGGAAGATGCAATATTTGAGCAACTCAACTGAATGGATAAAGGTCACTCATGGTGCTATGGTTCCAAAGGAAAATGCATCCCAATTGGAACAAAAGTCGTTGAAGTTTCAGGAAGAATTGGATCAAGTCTTGAATTTGGAAAGTTTGTCATTTTCCCTCACCACTCCGTAGGTTATTTTCCCAACTAATCATAATCATGTACCTCCACAAAACATCCTGAAGCAACAAAACCACCCCGCTCCTCATCACCACTTCAATACTTGCCGTACCTCCAATAACACCCTGCCAATCATCCTAGAACTCCACAACTCCACAAATGACCACTGCCACACCCAACACAATACCCTCATCTACGTGGAAACTGTGTCACACTCCATCCAACCCATCTCAAGCACACCCAAGTTTGATGATAAAGACTCACTCATCAGGAGCCTGGCCATAAAACTAAGAAATTGACTAGTCAAGTTCAGTATGTCGAAGGAAGTAAAGGGACTGTGGGATTAAACTACAAAGAGATTTGCATACAACCGGATGTTGAACTACCTGAGGGGTACAAACCTCCTAAGGTCGAGATGTTTGGTGGTACAGGGGATCCGAGAGTTCACCTGAGAAAATACTGCGACAAGCTGGTCGGTGTAGGAAAGAACGAAAGGAATCACATGAAGCTTTTCATTAAAAGTCTGAAAGGAGATGCTCTATCTTGGTAAATTAGCCAAGAATCGAAGAAATTGTCTAATTGGGTGAGTATGGCATCAGATTTCATGGACAGGTTCAGGTTCAATACAAAAACTGCACCAGATGTGTTCTACATTCAGAACCTAAAGAAGAAGCCCACGGAAACATTCTGCGAGTAGGCCACTTATTGGAGGTCAGAAGATGCTAAAGTGAGGCCTACTCTAATAGAAGAACAAATGAACTAGTTTTTCGTTCGGGATCTGGATCCCTAATTCCATGAAATATTGATGCTAATTGAAGGCAATAAATTCTCTGACATCATCAAGCTAGGTAAGAGGATCGGGAAAGGTATTAATAGTGGTGGTCACGAACTTTAAAGCTTTGCAAGCCACCAACAAGGCTTTATAGTATGAAGGTACGTCCAAGAAAAGGGACATGAGTGTCGTAACGGTTGCAGAGAGGACAAATCCCTTGTCAAGTGCCAAACCTACCCAATACCTCCACTCACATATCAGCCTACTCTAAATTACCAAGCAAACCTAGCTCCCACATACCAACCCACTTCACCCAATTCTCCCATCCAGCACATGTTTACTAGGCCTACAATACTCAACCACCTCACTATTAGTCACCTCCACCACATCAAAACTTCCCTAGACTTCAACCAAATTTTGACCGCAGACCACCCAAAAAGTATAGCGCCATTGTTCAACCAATTGACCAGTTGTACGAAGGACTCAAAGTTGCTGGTTGTGTCACCCCTATCCCTTCCATAGCCCTAGAAAATCCCTTTTAGTGGGTCTATCCAAATAAATCATGTGCATACCTTTCCAACATGAAAGGATATACCATTGATGAATGCCGCTCTCTGAAGGATAAGATTCAGACTTTGAATGAAAATAAGATCATTATAGCAAAGGAACTTGCTCTGAATGTCTCTAATAACCCTCTGCCAAACCACAAGGGTGGAGGTATCCACATGATCGAGATAGAGTATGACTGGGACCCCAAGGAATCGATCGGTTTGATCACAGAAGTCAACAATCCAAAGGAGCCAGTAATCACCCTTAATTCGATTGTAGTCCAGATTCAACCTTTTGGAGACACTAAAGTAAATATGTCCATGCCATTCAGGTTTCAAGCACCATCCTCTGCAAAAATGCCAACTGGTTGAGGTTGAGTTTATGTCACCAACAAACATACCTATATCCTTTGAACACGTAGTGTTACCGCCTAAGGGCCTACTCCGTTCGGAGTATAGATAGTCGTGCCAATCCCAGTGGCAATGTCGACAAGGACACCATTCCACACAAAGGCCATACCTTAGGACAACACAACCTAGGCAAGAAGAACGGGAAAAGTCAAGTTCGGGGAAGCCGTAGCAGCACAGGGTATGACAAAAACCAGCAAGGTTGATAATTCGGAACATTTAGCGGAGTCGAGTAGGCGGGCCCCCAATCGGCCGATCGTCACTGAAACTAGGCCCGATGATCGCTGGAGAAAGATACAAGCCAATGAATACTTAGTCATTGATCAACTAAATAAAACACCACCACAGATATCCATCCTTGCTTTGCTACAAAGTTCCGATGCACATAAGTATGATTTGTTAAAGGTGTTGAGTGAGGCATATGTACCGAGTAACATCACCTGTGGAGAGATGGATAACATGGTAGGCCAGGTATTGGAAAGTCACAAGATTACTTTTCATAAAGATGAGCTGCCCCTAGAAGGTTTGAGTCACAACAAGGCATTGGATATCACCGTGCAATACGAAGATTATTTTATCACTATAATCTTGATTAACGGAGGGTCCAGCCTCAACATTTGTCCATTGATAACACTCAGAACATTAGGAAAGGGGATACACGAGATCAAGGATAGGGCCATTAACATCAAAGCTTTCGACGGATCCCAAAGGTCCACCATTGGGGAAATTAGCTTGTGTATGCAAATGGGGCCTACTTCGTTTAATGTTGACTTTCAAGTGATAGACATGTCGTCCTCTTACAATCTGTTGGGATGACCATTGATTCATGCTGTTGGGGTCATAGCATCAACAGTACATTAGGTGGTGAAGTTTGAGTGGAACCACCAAGAGGTGATCATTCATGGAGACGGTAGCACTCCTATATATAGTCGCAGACCATTTCAACAATTGCAGGAAGGAGAAGGATAGGTGGAGAAAATTACCACCACATCGAGCGCGTCAATGCCGTTGATAAAGAAAAATGGAGGGATGACAAGATTGAAAGCATACTGAACTGGAGCGGGTATGAACCCGGCAAGGGACTTGGCAAGAACCTCAAAGGAATCGCTAAGCCTACCAAGCTCAAGAAACATGACACCGCTTTCGGATTGGGATATGAGTATAGCCAGAGGAATTCAACCACTGGTCACCACCACGGCGTGGTCCTTACTATCATTTGGAACAGCCAATACCCCATTTGGAGCAGACTTTCTAGCCGGCCGAGGTTGTCTACGGGTTAGAAGAAGAGGAAGCACTGGCAGCGAAAAGGAATTTGTTCCTAGAAAATGACGTCATGGATTGTTGTGCCATTTTCGAGGAGGAAAGGAAGGAAGGCCCTTACATACAAGCTGTGAGTGGAGGAGCATGCCTTAACAACTAGACAATCAAAACCACTATAGCCCGACGAGCCTCGGGGTAGCAAGGCTGAACATATATCATGCACCATTTTTATTTTTACTAGTTGACTTTTATTTTGCATTTTTAAATTTTCGGCAAGAAAGATCACCAATGTTCAAAAATAGTTATTGAATTTATCAAAGCATTTCAATTTTCTTATAAATCTTACTCTTATTATTTTCTCTCATTACTTTACTGATACAACATTACTATTACTTATTTTGATGAACCAATGACTGTGACGTGCAACAAGACAACGCAACAAAAGAATATACTCGGAGGAAGATGATATACCAAAGGAGATTATTAAGGAAGTTGAGAATATCAAGAACAGACCTAAGCCCAACTTGGACGAGACTATGATTGTTAACCTGGGAAATACAGAAAACATCAAAAACAACATGAGTCAGCGTTCATTTGTCACCCTTAGAAATGAAGAGTACATATAATTTCTAAGACAGTATAAAGACATATACACATGGTCGTATGATGAAATGACTAGGCTGAGCACATCTATTGTGGCTCATAAATTGCCAACAGGCCCAACATGCCCACTAGTAAAGCAGAAACTCAAAACGTTCAAGCCCGACATTAGTTTGAAAATCAAGGAAGAATTCACTAAACAAGTCAAAGCTAAAGTTCTGAAGGTAGTTGAATATCCGACATGGTTAGACAACGTTGTGCCAGTGTCAAAGAAAGACGGGAAGGTTAGAGTTTGTGTCAACTACTGGGATATCAACTGAGCCAGTCCAAAGGACGACTTTCCTTTGCCGAACATACATATGACAACTGCACAAAGCATGAGTTGCAGTCATTCGTAGACTATTTTGTTGATTATCATCAGATCTGGATGGACTAACAATATGTTGAGAAAACGGCTGTTATTATGCTGTGAGGGATGTACTGCTACAGGATGATGCCTTTTGGGTTAAAAAATGCAGGGGCCACCTACATGAAGCCATGACTACTATTTTCCATGATATGATACACAAGGAGATAAAAGTGTATATGGATGATGTCATTATCAAGTCCAAAAAACAACTTATAACATGGAAGATTTAAGAAAGTGCTTCAATAGGCTGAGGAGGTACACCTGAAGCTGAATCCCAGGAAATGTGCATTTAGGGTTCCAGCCAGAAAGTTGCTCGGCATTATCGTGAGTCGCCGAGGAATAAAACTAGATCCATCGAAAGTCAAATCCATTCAATAATTCCCACTACCAAAGAACAAGAAGGACGTAATGATCTTCTTGGTGAGACTCAACTACATCTGCCGGTTCATAGCACAATCTACTATCATCTGCAAATCAATCTTCAAGATGTTGAAAAGGATGTCGCCACCAAGTGGACCAATGAATGCCAAAATCTTTCAATCGAATCAAGAAATATTTGTCAACACCGCCGGTCTTTGTCCCGCCTGAACCAAGTAGACCTCTACTACTCTACCTTGCAATATTGGATGGAGCATTCGGCTGTGTCCTGGGGCAGTATGATAAGACGGGAAAGAAAGAACAAGCTATTTACTACCTCAGCAAATAGTTCACTCCATACGAGGCCCAGTATTCCCTGATAGAATTCACCTGTTGTGCTCTAACTTGGGTAGCTCCAAAGCCGAGGCATTACTTCTGTGCCTATAATACGTATCTCATATCAATGATGGATCCTCTAAAGTACATCTTCCATAAGCCCATGCCCATGCCCACTGGCAAGCTAGTCAAGTGGGAAAATCTTATTGAGTGAATTTGACATTGTCTATGTGACTTAGAAAATAATCAAAGGACATGCACTAACAGATCACTTGCCTAGAATCACGTGCACGGAGAATACGAACCACTAAAGACGAATTTTCCTGACGAAAAGGTATCATTCATAGGATAAGATATCGCAGAATCCTATGATAGGTGGAGAATGTTTTTTAATGGAGCAGCAAATTTCAAAGGAGTCTGCATAGGGTCGGCCCTAGTATCAGAAACCGGTCAGCATTATCCAGTGTCCGCTAAACTCAGGTTCCCTTGCACTAACAACATGGCCAAATACGAGGCCTGCATCATAGGGCTCAAGATGGCCATTGACATGAACATACAAGATTTGCTAGTAATTGGGGATTGAGACTTGATTATACATCATGTCTGAGAATAAAAGGCAACAAAGAACTCCAAGATACCCCCTTATCTGAACCACGTGCAGGCGTTGAGAAAGAGGTTTACAAAGATAGAGTTCCAGCATGTTCCCAGAATCCATAATGAGTTTGCTGATGCATTAGCTATCGCATCGTCCACGATACATCATCCAGATACAAACTTCATTAATCCTATTCCGGTGAGGATCTATGATCAGCCAGCCTACTATGCTCATGTTGAACAGGAAGCAGATGGAAAGCCTTTGGTTCATGACATCCGGGAATATTTGGCAAAAGGAGAATATGCAGAGCTTGCAAATCTTACTACAAACGCACACTTCGAAGGTTGGCCAACAATTTCTTTAACAACGGAGGAATCCTGTACAGGAGAACTCCTATTTTGGGGTTGTTATAGTGTGTCGACGCAAATGAAGCATCTAAGCTTCTAGAAGAAATCCACGCTGGGACCTGCGATCCACATATGAACAGTTTTGTCTTGGCTGACAAAATACTTCGGGCTAGTTTCTTTTGGATGACTATGGAAATAGACTACATCCAGTATGTTTGGAAATGCCACCACTATCAGGTACATGCAGACATGATCAAGGTTCCCCCAAATGAGCTTAATGCAACAAGCTCCCCATGGTCATTTGCTGCATGGGGAATGGATGTTATTGTACCAATCGAACCTGCCATTTCCAACGGACATAGGTTCATCCTAGTAGCAATTCATTATTTCACAAAATGGGTCGAAGCAGCATCCTAAAGGGCAGTGACTAAGATAGTTGTGGTGGACTTCGCCCGCAACCATATTGTATGTCGGTTCAAAATTTCGGAGTCAATCATTACTGATAATTTTTCTAATATCAACAGTGAATTGATGAAAGCTATGTGTGAGACCTTCAAGATCAAACGCGAGAATTCAACAGCCTACAGACCTCAGATGAACGGAGCTGTAGAAGCCGCCAACAAAAACATCAAGAAGATATTGAGGAAAATGATAGAAAAGCATAAACAATGGCACGAGAAGCTATCATTTTCTTATTAAGGTACCGCACCACAGTTCACAGATCAACTGGGGCAACCCCCTACATGCTGGTATATGGTACAGAAGCAGTCATTTCGGCTGAAGTAGAGATCCCGTCCTTGAGGATCATACAAGAAGTCGAGCTCAACGATGCAGGATGGGTAAAGACTCGTTACGAGCAACTAGCTCTTATAGATGGAAAGATATTTAAATTGATTTTAACTTTATCGGAACAGAATGACCAGAGCCTTCAAAAAAAGATTCAAGCCAAGACGGTTCATACCAGGGCAAATGGTTTTAAAGAAAATTTTCCCTCATCAATATGAAGCCAAAGGTAAATTCTCTCCCAATTTGCAGGGTCTATACATGGTCCATTGGATTTTGACAGGAGGAGCCCTTATACTTGAAAAAATGGATGGGGAAGTTTGGCCAAAGCCGATCGATTCAGATGCAATCAAGCGCTACTACGTGTAATCTTCCATTTTCCTATATGATATAATTTGAAATACGTCTGACCTGATTCCCTTTAAGAGGAGATATGTAGGCAGCCCTATGGGTTCGGTCACAATTCAATAAAATTTTCATTTTCCCCGTAGTTGGAAACTACGGCATAATTTTGAGGAGGACCCTCAAAATTCGGAAGTAATTTCACCCGACCATCACAAGCAATCGTTAGAAGCAGCAACCCAGTAAACTAGGGCTGAATTTTGAGGAGCACCCACAAAATTCTGAAGCAAGAGAGGTTCCGACGTCCTGAACCACGTCACATATATCAGTTCATCCAAAACTATTTAAAATATATAATCATATCATATTTTAAACAAATTCATGCATATTTTATTGTCAAAATCGGCTTGTTCAGCAACGCTACCCCGATGATAAATACAACACCATCAGATCAAAGCTAGACAAGGCAAGCATAGTCGGAGGGGACACGAACTAACCTTTCCCATTTTCCAAAATTCATGATTTTTCTTTGGATGCAAGAACCCAGGTCGTAAAGTAACATATTATGCAATCAGGATAACAACACTTAGAACCATCGCACCTTTCGCATTCACTATCCAATACCCCCAGCAATCATGATATCGCAATCAGCTAAGAAATTTCATTACAATTCTTTCTTTATTTCCTACATAAGGCTACCATTGTGTCTTTTGAGACTGAGCTCTATCTCCATATGCATTCTTGGATTGCATGTGCCTACTATTATTCCTTCTGAAGTTAAGCACTACCTCCATCTTCATTCTTGCATTGCATAAGGCTACTATTCTGCCTTACGAGGTTAAGCTCTACCTCCATATGCATTCGCTGCATTGCATAAGGCTATCATGTCGCCTTCCGAGATTAAGCTCTGCCTCCATCTACATTCCCTGCATTCCATAAGGCTACCATTCCGCCTTCCGAGGTTAAGCTCTACCTCCATCTGCATGGCTGAAATATCACCAGTTTATTTACACTTTGCATGGCTAAAATCTCGCAACTTTATTTCTATTTGCATTGGCTGAAAGATTGCCACCTCATTTGTATTTTGTATTGGCCGAATGTTTTCCACCTTATTGCATCAGCTGAAAGATAACCACGTCATTGCATTGGCTGAAAGATCGTCACCTTATTGCATCGGCTAAAAGATCACCACCTCAATACATTGGCTAAAATATCACCATCTCATTTATATTTCCCATTGGTTGAAAGATCGCCACCTCATTGGATCGTTTGAAAGATTGCCACTTTATTGCATCGGCTGAAAGATTGCCACCTCATTGCATTGGATGTAAGATCGCCACCTCATTGCATTAGCTGAAAGATTGCCACTTCATTTACATATTGTATCGGCAGAAATATCGCCACTTATTGCATTTTGCATTAGCTTAAAGATCACCACCTTCTGCATCTCATAGGCTGAAAGATCGCCAAACTGTCCAAAAGCTTCATTATTTGGCGGCACCATCTTCAAAGCTCGAGAACGCCATTCTATGGCCTGAGGGCCCCTTTTTTATCTCTTGAATATTATTATTCAAAGGCATCATGGCTCGGAGGCATCATCCTCACTGCCTAAGGGCATCATCTCATGGCTTGTGATTCCCTTATTATACGCTTCATGACCCAGACATCATGGTCTAAGGATGTCATCCTAACCGTCCAAAGACAGCATTCATGGTTCAACAGGAACTTGCATCATATTTAGATTTATGCACAATATGTGTTTGTATTATTTATTTGCAGGTAAATCCGCAAGTGATGGCTATCTCAGCAAGAGCGATCCCGCTCTAGTTCTTGCAGCCCTATTAGACTTTAACCATCCACCCTAACCTAAACGTTGCATCCGTTCTTGGAAAACCATCGGTATACTCAACCGGCGGATCTTGAACTACAAATGGACTGATTCCTGTAAGACCATGGATATGTAGGTAGCTCAGAAACTAGAGCATGGTCAACCTTTTCAAACCACTTTGCCTGGTAAAAAATTGGCCATCATATCTTTACCCGACAACTTTTTCATCCTTCTCGGGTAAAGAGGGGCAGCTGTTGATACCCAAGTCTTTACTATATATTTTTATATGAAAAATACTTTAAAAATAGTATATATCTATATATGCATACATAATCATGTCCAAGTATCTTATTATTATTCCAATTTTTTAAAGGATTTGTAAAATGATATATTGCCCTATTTTAGCAATACAAAAACCAATAGGTGTTCCTCAAATTATCATTTTGATGATTAAATTATTTTATTCTTATATTTATGCAATATATAGCTAAGGTAATTTTTTGCACATATTTATAAACTGATTTGGTATTTTTAAGCTAAAATTGCACTAAATTGCAATTCTAGCCTATTTTATTATTTAAATAGCATGTATAATTATAACATTTACTCCAATATTTTCAATTTAATGTTTATATACTATTAATTAAATTAGTGCCTTCAATTTGTTTCAAAAATCATTTTTGTTATTTTTATAAATTAATAAAAGAAAAGAAAAAGTGGCTATTTAAATGATAGCCTTATTTTATTTCAATAATAACCAAAATCAACCACCCGAAAATGCAATTTCAATCTCAAACCGGACCAGCCCAATTCCTATATAACCCGAACCCTAACCCATTAATAAAACCCGCCCGGTCTTTCTTTTGATCCAGGTCATCGACCAATTGTGATCTACGGCCACGATACCCCTTACCATTTTAATTCACCAAACCCCAACCGTAATTCATTTTCCTTCAAAGACTCCACATTGAAACTCCTTTCTATCTCATACTCTCGCGAACCTTCCTCAACCTTAATCGTCTCCTATAATCTTCAACCTTAAAACCCACCGGAAACCACGGCTTCTCCGGCTATGGTAGTCTTGTACTCACCTCTTGTTAACACATATGCGCTCAATGCTTGAAGAATCGAGGCCATACCTCGAAAGTATTCATCCAGACCTTCTCTGGCTCGAGGTTTCACGACCATCGTCGGCTTTGCTTCGGCGTATTCTGTTCTTCTGAGCCTGATTCTTAGTTCTTCGACTCCAATCGGTGACCTTTTAAAGCCTTTCTTATTTTAGGTTCTAATAAAACCCCTTGAGCCTTTTCTCTTATCTTTCTAGATTTATTGTGTATCTATGCTCTATTTGAGTTCTCAAACACTTTTCTTGGCTTTGTTTTAAAAAAAATCACTCTAAATAAAAAATCGCCTCTTTCCGATCTGGGGTTTCTGAAATGTTCAAATGTTTCTATGATTTTTGCTTTTTGTTTATGTGTATTTGTTTCTATTATGTTCTTGTCGCATGTTCTTATATGTTTCTCTTGCTAAGTGTTCCTATATTGCGGTCTCTTAAGACCCTACTATGCTCTTGTGTCCCTCTGTTATGGTTTCTATATCTTGTTCTTCTACTATATCTTGTGTTTTCTCTCTATCATGATCTTATATGTTTATCATATTGTGTATTCCTATATGTTCTTTTGTTATGATTTTTGCTATTCCTGTGTTCTTCTACTGTATTTTTTTTTACTAAATTCTTAAGTCTCTTTGTTTTCTCTTTTACAAAACCCTGTTTAAGTCCATTCGGAAAGGATTTTTCTTAAGCATGTTTCTTCAACTATAACGTTGTTCTTTGCGTTTGCTTTGAACCTTCTACTGTGTTTGCATATGTTCTCATGAGGTTCTGAAAGAAACTCGTGAGCCTGTTTCGACTACTTGCTTCCTCATCTCTGTATTTGATTCAAGGTGAAAATCGTAGAATTTGGGGGTTATGCCGAGGTTTGGTCATGTGATTGAACTAGGGTTCTATTTTTGAACTCTTGACTCTCTCAGAATAACTTTTGAGTTTCTGAACCAAGTTTGGACTTCTTTATTTCTTCTATACTAGACTCTTCTACTGATTGGCATGAAAATTCTTTCATGTTTAAGTGTTTCTGCAAACTTTATATGTGTGATAATTCTTTTTTCAAAAGGTTTTCGAACTAGTGATTGATTCAGAATCTCCTTTTAATAGTTCTAATTGATTGTTACTGATGCTCCTTATGTAATAACTTTTTCCACCTTTTTGTCTTGGTTCATTCATACCAAATCTTTGGATTTCTGATTTCGTGGTTGTTAATTGATTTTCTTTCCTTAAATTGTACGGGCGTGTATGTCTAAGATCATGTCCCTAAATAATCCTTATGTATTTTCCCTCAATTGCACGCTTTGCACAAAATGTTTATTTAAATCCTCTCCTTAAATGGTTTTACCCGTTTGATTTTGAGTCCCTTAATTAAGGGAAACCTTGTGTAATTGATTTACAATCAGTCTTCAGTTATTCTCTTACCTTGTTTGCTCATGACTTTTACTATAAATACATGACCTTTTTTAATACAAATCACACACGATTAACACACTTTAGACTCTCACACGCTTAAAGTATTTTGTCTTCCTATTTGCACTTTGGCTTTTACAAGACTGTTGCTTTTCTTACTTGTTTCGTTGACGTTGGTGTGTCCTAATTTGTTAAATTAAGCAGCACCCTAATATGTTTACTTACAGTCTTTATATGCATGTCTACTTTACTGTCTATGTAAACATCAAATATCTAACTTACTATGCTTGTGTTCTACTACCTATCCCATTACCCCAATGTGATTGTGAGTGGTGACTTAGGGCTTGGAAACATGAATTGTTATCCATGAACTGAGATTTAAACCAATGAGGTTTAACCTCTAAAAAGGCTAGAGGGTGTACCAGCATATCCCATTACTAGGTATGTCTATCAACCTTCTTTTCTTGTGTTCTTGAAAATTCCCCACTCCCTTTTTATACCCAATGTGCACTGATTTTAAGTTATTCCCTTGTCCTTTCCTTTTTCCCCTTTCGGAATTTCACTTTTGCACTTGCACTCTCCCTCTTAGTTCCTAGGTTCTGCCCCTCCCCCCTCTTGTGCGCCTTTCCTTGGGACCTTGGCTTTCCTCTTAACTTGGAGACACGAGGACTGGCCACTTCCACACTACACTATCTCTTAACCCCATTATGCATTTTGGTGTGAGCACTGCCCGGAGTCCATGTGAGGCTCTTAGGGAACTCTGACATATCCAAATGAGAGAAAGGCTTCGCAACATTGATCATCGGAGTTGGTTTACTTCATAAATTAGACAGGGAGTCTGAATCAGGCTTTCCTTGGTTTTAACTTTTAGATTTCTGATGTATTTTTCTACTTTATTTTTTTGGGTTGTAATAACTTTGTATAACTTTCGGGGATGGTTGTTGATACCCATTTTGTTTCTATGCATTTATATATGCTAAATACTTTCAACCGAGAGGTAGTGAGTTCGAGTCTCCCCAAGAGCAAGGTGGGAAGTTCTTGGAGGGAAGGATATCGGGGTTCTATTTGGAAACAGCCTCTCTACCCAAGGGTAGGGGTAAGGTCTGTGTACACACTACCCTCCCCAGACCCCACTAAGTGGGATTATATTAGGTTGTTGTTGTTGTTGTTGTTGTTGTTTCAAAATAACATATAAATGTATATATATAAGCATATCCAGGTATTTTAGTATTTTTCCTAATTTTTTCAAAATATTTTAAAATCGATTTATTGTCTATTTTAACAGTACAAAATCCATAATTATTCCCAACATCATCAATTTTGGTGAATAATTTATTTTATGTCCATATTAACACCAAATAAATTTTAGTGTTTTTTGTATATTTTTACAGATTTATCTACTATTTTTAAAGCTAAATTGCATATAATTGCTTTTTCCAATTTTAAGATTAATAGCATTTCTATAATTGTAAAAAAAATTGATATTTTTAATTTAATATTTATGTATTATTAATTGGTTCAGTACTTTTAATTTGCTTTTACAATCTTTTTACTATTTTTATAAAATAAAAAAACTGGTTATTCAAATACTAGACTCTATTTTATTTCAATTATAGCCTAAATTAACCCCCCCCCCCCAATCAACCCAATTTTAATTTTTAATGGGCCAGCCCAAATCCTTATTTAACCCAAGTTAACCCGTTTATCTAACCCGCCCGATTTCCTTTAAATCCAGGTCGTTGATCCTTTTGATCAACGGCCACAATTACCCCTTCCTTTTTTAATCCCCCAACTTTACCTTAATTCCCTCATTTCCATTTGGTCTGCCTCTAATATGCCTTTACTCTCAAACTCTCTTGAACCCTCTCGAAACCATAGCCTCTCTCACCATGTCCTACCTCAAGCTCACCGGAAATCATGGCTCCTCCGGCCATGATAACCATATACTCACCCCTATTACTCCTGTGTGATTGATATTTAAAGAATCAAATCCTGACCTCGATGGTTTTCTTTTAGATCTTCTTGGATCTATGGTTTTATGGCCTCTCCGGCCTTTTCTCCGGCATATTCAAGCCTCACGAGCCTAATTCTCACTCGCCCGACCCTAGGATCTGACTTTTCCAATCCTTTCTCATTTTTAGGGTTTCTCCGAAACCCTAAGTTGTTCGAGGTTTTTCTCCGTTTATTTTTGTTAGATCTATAATGTATTTGTTCTTTACATGACTTTTAAAGTGTTTTCCCAAAAAAATTTCTTTTAAAATCGTTTATCTTCGAATTAGGGTTTCTAAAAGGTTTTCAAAATATCTTTTGATTCTTCCTTCTCTTCTCTTTATGAGTATTTGCCTATTTTATGCTCGTGTGTTTTCTTTTTAACACATGTGTCGTTCTTCTGCTCTTATTTTTCTACTATACTTGATACTTTTGTGCTTTTTATTCTACCGTGCCTCTAGACTAGGATCACATGCTAATCTCTACTATATTTTCCTACATTTTCTTTGCTATTCTTTCTAGTATTGTTCAATTGTATGTAGCTCCTGCTAAGTTCTTTCATATTTTTTGCTTTACTGGATTTTGTTCGAGTTCCTGCCGAGCATGTTTCATCTACTTTTCTTAAGACTGTATTAACTCTCCTCCTTTCAGAATTAGTTTAAAGTCCCTAACTTTTCTTAAATATGTTCTTTATGCTCTTACAAACAACTCTTTCACTCTGTCATTTCAAAGTTGCTATCACATCTGTTTGTTCTCATAAGTCTCTGAAAGAGACTTCAATGCCTTTATCAGTGGCTTGCCTTCCTGTATCTTTATCTGATTCAAGTGGAAACCCTGAGATTTAGGGTTTTCTTTTGGCAAGTTTTATTTTCTGATTGGGTTCTACTTTGGAATCCTGGAATATCTGACTCATTCCTAGTCTATGAACTAATTTTAAGTCTCTTTGTTATGACTCTGAACTCTTTTTTTTCATGCTTGTCTTTTCTAATTAGCATGATATTCTCTTCTTGATTCACATATTTGTATGCTTTATATATGAGAACTCCTCTATCAAATGGTTTTTCCAACTAATTAATCGATTCTGAAATCCTCTAATGGGGTTTGATTGATTGCTACTGATTTTCCCTCATTGAATCCTTTTTACCTATTCCTGACTTGGTCCATTCGAGTTAAGCCTATAATTTATATTGTACTAGTTATTTGATTGATGTTTTTTCCTTTTTCTTTTACCAACCGTACACCATTGGATTTTGGCCTTAATTAACTACTATGTATTTTCCCTTCTTGTGTTACTTTGGAAATATTTTAATCAAACTCTTTCCTTAAATGTCTTCTACCCGTTTGATATCAAAATCCCTTAACTAAAGGGAGACTTTATATGATTGATTGTAAATTATTTTCTTACCTTTTCTTACTTGTCCTTTGCACAATAACAGGGGCATGACCCTTCTGCATTTAAAAAATAACGGGAAACCTTCGATTCAATATGCATATTCTTATGCACACTCTCTATTACAATATTCTTTCAATCCTCTGCTCTCTTCGGAGATATTTTGTACTGCTTTCTTGCAATTTGATCTACAAGACTTCTGCTCTTACTTGTTTAGTTTCCCTAATATTGGTATGTTCTAATTTAGTTTCAGCAATCATCCCAATATGTTTATTTATATCTTCTGCAATCTTGTTTGATTTACGATTCATGCTTAGTGATTAACGTGTATGCTATTTTCTTTGTAACTATTTTTTATGGTGAATTCATACACCACTATTCCCCTATATGTGTTTGAGTTAGGGTTCAAAGCCTGACAATATCCAAATTATTGCTCAGATATGAACAGGATCCTCAATGGGTCCTAACTCCCAAACTTAGCTAATAGACTGGTCAGGGGTGTGCCAGCATGCCTAATACCTGGGCATGACCACTAGCCTATCATGGCCTTCCCTAACTCCCTCTATGCACTTACACTTATTCTTAGACTCTAAGTTCTGCTCCCCTCCTATAAGCCTTGCCTTGGGACCTAGAGTTCCCTCTAAACTTGGACATTTGAGGGCTGGCCCTTCCATACTATACTATAATATGCTTTTGTAATGTATTTGGGTTGTAAGCACTTCCCGGAGTCCCCCTTGAGGCTCTTGGGAACTTTTATACACCCCAAATAAGATAAAGGCTTTGGGAAATCCTGATCTTTGGAGTTGGTTCATCTCATATTTTAGACCTTGAGTCTGAATTAGGCTCTTTGGTTGTAGTATGATTTCTAATGTATCTTTTTTACTTTGGTCCGTAATAAGTTGTAATAACTCAAGGGGTATATAGTGAAAAAGGGAAGAGTCACTCATATATGCATGTGGGTAGACATCATGTTCTTAGGCATTTATTTTTGCAAATCTCATTTTGCCTACTAATTATGCATTTCATGTCGAAATCCTGTCTATACGTTTGTTTCACTACTGCATTAGAAATCCTGCCGATAAGTTATGAATTTCATGTAGAAATCCTATAAGTTGTTTCAGTATTGCATTATAAATCTTGCCTATATGTTATGCATTTCATGTAGAAAGCTGGCCTATAAGTTGTTTCGTTGTTGCATTAGAAATCTTTCCAATAAGATATGCATTAGAAATCCTGCCTATAAGTTGTCTTACTTTTGCATATAACCATGGCTATAGGTTTCTGCATCCTTGCATCATATAGATAACTTGCCTATAGGAGCTTTTCAATTCTGCATTTACATCCATCATTAGGCAAACGATTTATAGGTTAAAAATCAAAATTCTGGTTTATAGACACCTTGCCTATAGGATTCTCGCACTTCTATAAATATTTCAAAATCAATCACGCCTAGAAAGTATGTCTATAAAGATAATCAATTGAATCTAAATCAAGCCTAAAAATCAGTAATAATGTCATCTAGTACCTGCAAGTTTTATATTTTTACAATTAGTAAGCCTTCCTTAAAACCAGTACTCTCCCACGTTGTTGGATATCATGTCTATAGGTCTCATATAGGCAAGCCATTAGGTAATTAATTAATGGCATCGGTCTTTGATAATTACAAATAGGAGTAGGCCTAATTCAGACTTCTTATCTGAGAAATATGTGATAAACCAGCCTGTTTTCACATTTAAGTTTAATTAAAGACGTAACCAATACCTGTAAGCCATGCTATACAACTTGCTTCATTGAATAAGGAGGCTTGTCTGAGCCTTTATTTTGCTATGTGTTTCCTCTTTTACTATCTTATGTGTTTTTATTTGTCGCACTAGACTTTTGTCCTCTTAAAACTCTTAAGAGTCAATCTCCCTTCCCTTTTAGAACTAGTAGACCCAACTGCCTTAAGGTACTGATAGGATTGGGACGGGTAATAGCATGCAATAAGTAACGAGGCCAATTCGCGATTTAATACCTTAACAGGGTGGGTAAATGGTAGACATGGATATGATGACCACATGATAACACCACATGTATAAATGGTTACCGAGTGTTGCGTGGGTGATCCATGTTATTTATAAATCTAGGACCCCTTCCTCCTTATTTGTTTACTTCCTTTTCCTGAAAGTTTTTAGCTATTGACTCTCAGTTCTTTAAACTTCCTCTTTTACTTCAGTCACTTATAGTCTCTTTTTTTTTTACTTTTTCCAACACTGTTTCTTCTCCAAACTTCCGCCTTTTTACTCCTTTTTCTGGTTATCTTAACCCCCCCCCCCCCTCCCTCGTTCCTACACTTGTATATCCTTTAAATAAGTAATGAGATTACCTACTTCCAAATTTTGGTATGCTTTTAACTTGTACACTTTCCTTGTTGCAATCATTATGTGAAAGTTGTCTTGTTTGTTTATTTTCTTATATTACAAGTCACAATTGTAGCATGGTCGGGAACCACACTAGTGGATCTCAACGAGTGCCTAACACCTTCCCCTCGAGATAATTTCAAGCCATATCCATTCTCTGGTTCTTCTTCTTTTAAGGTGAATTTCTTCGTAGTGTCCTAATGAACTTAATTATTAGGTGGCTACTCTTCTAGATTGCAAACCCAATTCCCAAAAGGAAAAGAGTTGTCCGCCCAAATGTTATGAACCCGATTTCGCGAGAAAAAGGGGGCGTCAATAGCATGACAACTCTGCTGGGGATTTTCTTTAGGCTTTTACCATTTCATGATACTCGTGACTTTACTGGTTCTTTATTGCCTTCATTTAGCGTCTTTATCTCTCTTATACAACGTAATTGACTTGTCTCTTTGTTTCTTTTCTTTAATGCTTTCTTTTTCCGCTTTCCTTCAATACTATTGTAATTATGAGCAATTATTGTAATTATTACTTTATGAACATGACAATTTGTTTCATTCTTGTAATTGCATATTTAACATCATATTACACTCGTGCCGAACAAAATGTCATAGCAACGCTTATAATTAGTGGTTGCACCCTTCTGATATTATCACCCCCCTAAATTTGGAAAAGGCGTATTTGTGGTAAACCTAGTCGATCAACGGTGTAGTCGATGGTTATGTGCATTTACCTCTTGAGTTATCCGCTCAAGGGTACCGGTCTAGCACCCCATAGAAATCTTACTCCATTCAATTGTGCATGCATCATGGTTAAGATAGCCTTGTCCAATCCCGCTGGGTTTCCCTGAAACCCAAATGGATACTACCCCATATGTGCATCTATTTGGAGAACTAAATGTTGCTAATGCCAATTATTGATATTTAAATGGTCAAATCTTGTGGGTGTAAGGGTTTTTTTGTAGAAAATGAGGCACAATGTCCCCAGATTCGACATGGTAACAAACATCCACCCTAGGTTTCTAAGCTAGTGGGAAGACCTCCACTCCAATGATCAGACTCTCGTCCACAAATATTTGGGAAATTTGACTTCTCTTCTAGGAATCTAACCCAACAACAAAATCGTAGAGGCTACAACCCTGTTCTGAGATGGCGACAAATCTGTGTTCCGCTTCGGGGACCTTGAAATGACACCTTTGCTAGAGGAAAGAGGAGGGATAGTTGGTATCCTATGGGAGACTCCCGATTTGCTTATGCCAAAAAATCTCAAGGGTAAGGGTTTTCTTCAAATGATGGGACTAAAGAAAAATCCAGACTTGACTTTCTCAAAGGAATCCTACATTCCTTTTGACTATCTGTATGAGAAGTACGACCATAGCAAGTCTTAGCGCACTTACCCGGATGAATTTGCCCTCACTTCATTGGGGCATATCCACAGAAGGGTCTTCGTCTTTATGTTCAACTTTTTGGGGATGATTGTATTTCCTATGAAGAAAGCTATGATCCATACCAGACTGGCCATGGTCACCAAAACCTTACTGGAAGGAATTGGCCTGCAACCTTTTAGCATAGTACCTATGATCCTCGTAGAGATATACCGAGCCCTGTAGAACTGTCAACGAGGGGACAAAAACTTTGAGGTTGTAACTTACTGGTCCAACTCTAGCTCATGGAGCATCTCTAAAAAGGTGAAATAACTAAGAGATCCTGTGCAGGGATTGGGATAATCATATTGCCTTCCATCAGCAGAGATGAATGAACTATATGCCTAACATGTTTGCTCATTCGGAAGATGCGAAAGAGTGAGTAGAGTTGTTCGAAAATATGAAAGAGGACCAAGTGCAATGGATGTTCAAATAGTTTCATAATGAAAAGTTGATTGTCCGATCTCGGGATGCACCGTTTCCTATACACATTTTTCTAAGGGGAACTTATCCTTATGTCCCTCGCTGAGTTATGAGGCAAGCAGAAAGAAAGCAGGTTATACCAAGGGTAAAAATAATGAATAAATTCTGGCCAACTTTCAGGATGACGTTAGCGCTTACAAGTGCCAAGCCCAACACATGTGGCACTACAAAATTATCATGGGAAGAGACACTGTTGAACCGGACAAGTACCATGCTGGTTATACTCCATAGTATCCTTGTTAGTTGGAAGATGATCATAATGGGTCAGGACAACGGGGGTTTGTTCGAGGTCACATGATCATTGATGAAAAGACAAAAGCATAGGTAACGTACAACCAACTGTGCAAGAGGATGCGAAAATGTGAAAATGAGCACCGTGAAATACAAGAAGCCAATCAAAAGCTAATTGGAGAATGGAAGGATATGGCTGCCAGTTCCAACAAATGACTGATCTGTTTGAAGCGGGGCATAATGGAGCTGGAAAAGAAGTTTCTGAAGAGGGTCAAAGATTATCGAGTTGCTGAAGGGAATGAAGGAGTACATTTGGCCAGGGCCTACTTGCTACTAGGATTACACGAGCTGGGAGAGCTATACGAGTGAGCCAACACTGCCAAATCTGGTGAAGGTCCTTCTGGGTCCAAATAGATAGGACTCTTCTTTTCCTTTGAAATGTAATAAGGCCTATAGCGACTTCTGCCATATTCTATTGCATGTTATTTAGTATCGTTTTAGATTGTCTTAATTACTTATCAATAAAATGAGGCATTTAGCATTCTAAGTTCTCCAAATTTACTTGTCTCTAGGCCTACTTCGGGCACAATGAGGTCCCCCAAGATTATGACACGTTTTATGTTCCCTGCACTACGTGTTTAAATATTGCAAAATCTTTCCTTATAATCCTTACTAACTTGATACCTTTTTGTTTTCCCTTTTCTATTTATTCGTCTCCCCAAAAGATTAGTTCATGCACTCTGGCATCATCATCATACTCAATAAGATCCAAGGGCCCTCCACCTACTTCTCCTCCTAGTCCCATTAGAAATTGGAACAAGGGGAAAATAAAAGATTTGAGCAACATCAGAAAGCAAAACCCAGTTGAATAGGTAGAGGTTACTAAGGGCATTCAATTTTCCAAATTTCCAAGGGGAATGCCTCTTAGAAATAAAAAAAGTTACTAATGTTCCAAGAAGAGCTTAACCAAGTCTGTAATTTGGCAAGTCTGTAATTTTCCCTTGCTGCTCGAGAAGTCACCCGGAATCCCACACCTCTATAAAACATCCCAAACCATCCCTCTCTCTACCACCACTGCAATACTTTCCACACTTCCAACAACACTTCGTTGCTCATCCCGGAACCATTGAACCCCATAAATGACCTTAGCCGCAATAACACCCCCATCTATGTGGAAACTGTGCCGCACCCTATTCAACCTATCTCAAGAACACCCCAGTCCAATGATAAAGACTTGCTCATCAGGAAGTTAGCTGAAGAGCTTACGAAGCTGACCACTAGGATCCAAGGCGTCGAAGGTAGTAACGAAATTGAGGGGCTAAACTATGAAGATTTAAGCATACAGCCCATTGTCGAATTACCCGGGGGGTACAAACCACAGAAGTTCGAAATGTTTGATGGTATAGGGAATCCCAGGGTTCAATTGAGAACATACTGCGATAAGTTGGTCGGAGTAGGGAAGGATGAGAAGATATGCATGAAGCTTTTCATAAGGAGCCTTAAAGGAGATGCTCTGTCTTGCTACATTAGCCACGACCCAAAGAAGTGGTCAAATTGGTAAGCATGGCGTCCGATTTAATGGACAGGTTCAAATTCAACACGAAGGCTGCACCAGATGTATTCTACATCAAGAACTTAAAGAAGAAACCTACGGAGACATTCTGCGAGTATGCTACTCGTTGGAGATCAAAAGCTACAAAGGTCAGTCTGGCTTTAGAGGAAGAACAAATGAACAAGTTTTTTCATCTGGGCTCAAGACCCACAGTACTATAAAAGGTTGATGCTGATTGAAGGCCAGAAATTTTTCGCCATCATCAAACTAGAGGAAAGGATCGAAGAAGGTATTAAAAGTGGTATGGTCACTAACTTTAAAACCTTGCAAGCCACTAACAAGGCTTTATAGTTAGGTGGTACGTCCAAAAAGAGGGACGTGAGTGCCATAATGGTTGCATAGAGAGCCAAAGCACCAGTCAAATACCAAACCTACCTCATATCTCCACTCACATATCAATCCTCTCAAAATTACCAAGCATTTTTGCCTTCTTACCAAGCTCAGCCATCTACTTACCAATTGCCTCCACCACGCACATATCAGCCGACTTCACATTAATACTCCCAACCCACATACGTCTACCAAGCCTACAACACTCAATCATCTCACTATCAATCGACGCCATTTCCCCAATATTTCCCTAGACCCCAACCAAACTTCGACCGCATTCCTCCCAAACAATACACTGCCATTGCTGAACCTATCGACCAACTGCATGAAAAGCTCAAAGCTGCTGGTTATATCACCTTTATTCCTGCTGTAAACCCCGAAAACCTCTCCCAGAGGGTAAACCCAAATAAAACATGTGCATACCATTCCGACATGAAGGGGCATACCATTGATGAATTCCGCCCCTTGAAGGACAAGAACCAGGCTTTGATAGACAACAAGATCATCTTGGCAAAGGAGCCTTCTCTGAATGTCCGTAACAACCCTCTACTAGACCACAAGGGTGGAGGTGTTCACATGATTGATATAGAAGATGATTGGGACCCCGAGGGATCCATCGGGTTGATAGTAGAAGGTAACAATCCAAAAAATCGACAGTCACTCTTAATCTAATTATAGTCCAAATTCGTCCTTCTGAAGATGACAGGGTGAACATGTCCGTACTGGTTGAGTTTGAAATACTAGCCTTTGCAAAGACACCATCACCGATTGAGGTTGAGTTTGGGTCCCCAAAGGTGCATGAGCCCTTTGAAGTCCTTGTATTACCTTCCAAGACAAGGGTGCCTATTATAGTAGAAATGATAGCCGTAACACCATTTCACACAAAAGCCATACTATGGGACTACACAACCCAGGCAAGAAGGAAAGGAAAAGCCAAGTTCGGGTAAACAGTTGCAGCACAGGGTATGACAAGAACCGGCATGGTTTATACCCATGAACACTTGACTAAGTCAAGTAAGCACACCTCTAGAGATTATTGAAGAAAGATAAAAGCCAAGGAATACTCGGTCATTGACCAGCTGAGCAAAACACCAGCACAGATCTCGATTCTGGCTTTGCTACAAAGTTCTTATGCACAAACGAATGCCTTGTTGAAGGTGTTGAGTGAGGCATATGTACCAAGCAATATCACTGTAGGAGAAATGGAAAACATGGTGGGAAAAGTATTGGAAAGTCAAAAAATCACCTTCTATGAGGATGAGCTACCACCGGAAGGATTGAGTCATAACAATGCATTGCACTTCACTTTGCAGTACGAAGATTACTTTATTATCGGGATCCTGTCAATGGTGGGTCCAACCTGAATATTTTCCTGTAGGTAACACTTAGGACATTAGGAAAAGGGTTGCATGAAATCAAGGAAAGATCCATCAACGTTAAGGCTTTCGATGGGTCTCAGAGGTCCACTATCGGGGAGATTAGCCTACGTTTGCATATGGGACCCACTTGGTTTTATTTTGATTTTCAAGTGATAGAGATGCCGACATCTTACAATCTACTGTTGGGACGACCATGGATTCATGCCGCCGGGGCTGTGGTGTCAACACTACATCAGGTAGTGATATTTGAGTGGAATCACCAGGAGGTGATCATTTATGGTGACGGTAGCAATCCCATATACAGCCGGCAGACCATCCCATCAATTGGAGGAAGAAGAAGAATGGGTGGGGAAACTTACCACCAGATCGAGCGAGTCAACACCGTCAATAAGTATAAATGGTGGGATAAAAAAATTCAAAGAATATTGAATTGAAGCGGCTATGAACCTGGCAAAAGACTTGGCAATAATGTCCAAGGAATCACTAAACCCATTAATCTCAAGAAGTATGGCACCACCTTCGGATTGGGGTATGAGTATACCAGGAAAGAATTCAACGTCTGGTCGCCACCCTGGTGCGGCCCTTACTATCCATTGGAGCAGCCAATACCCCATATGGAGCAAACTTTCCAATCGGCCGAAGTCATCTACGGATTAGAAGAAGAGAAAGCACTGGCAGCAATAAGGAGTTTGGTTTTGGGATGATGATAACATAGATTGTTGCATCATTTTTTAGGAGGAGGGGGAGGAAGACCCTTCCATACAAGCCGTAAGCTGAGGAGAGCGCCTCAACAATTGGTCCATCAGAACCACCAGAGCTCGGTGTGCCTCGGGGTATCAAGGATGAACAAAGCACCATGTACTATTTTGTTTTACAAGTTTATTTCCCTTTCGCATTTTATTTCTCACAAAAAATAGCTTCGATGTTCAAAACATTCATGTACTTTATTAAAGTATTTCAGTTTCTTATTAATCTTATGCTTATTATTTTAATTACTTTACTCAAACATCATTACCATTACTTTACCTGATGAACAAATGACTATGACGTGCAATGAGAAAATGTAACAAACAGACATTGATTCAGAGGAAGACGATGCACCAGAAGAGATTGTTAAGGAAGTTGAGGATTTCAAAAATAGGCCTAAGTCCAACTTGGACGAGACTAAGATTGTGAACCTGGGAGATGCAGAAAACATCAAAGAAACACGAATCGGCGTCCATCTGTCACCGTCCGAAAAGAAATAATATACAGAGTTCTTATGGGAGTATGACGACATATTATCATGGTCATACTACGACAAGACTGGTCTAAGTACATCTATTGTGGCTCACAAATTGCTGACTGATCTGCCATGTCCACCAGTAAAGCAAAAGCTCAGAAAGTTCAAGTTAGATATGAGTCTGAAAATCAAAAAAGAAGTCACTAATTAGGCCAAAGCTAAGGTTCTCAGGGTGGTAGAGTATCCGACATGGTTAGCCAATATTGTGCCAGTACCAAAGAAGGACAGAAAAGTTAGAGTTTGTGTCAAATATCGGGACCTCAACAGGGACAGTCTAAAGGATGACTTCCCTTATCGAACATACACATCTTGATTGATAACTACGCTAATCATGAGCCGCAGTCATTCATTAATATTTTTGTGGGATACCACCAGACATGGATGGATGAAGAAGATGCTGAGAAAATGGCCTTCATTAAACTAAGAGGGATGTACTGCTACAAGCTGATGCCATTCAGGTTAAAGAATGCAGGGGCCACCTACATGAGGGCTATGACTACCATTTTCCATGACATGATAGACAACGAGTTCGAGGTAAATATAGAAGACGTCATCATTAAGTACAAGAAAATCGTTGATCACATAGACGATTTAAGGAAATTCTTCAATAGGTTGAGAAGATACAACCTGAAATTGAATCCTGCAAAATGTCCATTTGGGGTTCTAGCTGGGAAATTGCTTGGGTTCATTGTAAGTCGTCGCGGGATAGAATTAGATCCATCAAAGGTCAAAGCTATTCAAGAATTGCCACCGCCAAAGAACAAGAAAGAAGTAATGAGTTTCTTGGGGAGACTTAACTACCTCAACCGGTTCATAGCACAATCTACTATCATATGTGAGAAAATATTCAAGATGCTAAAGAAGGACGTTGCTACCAAATGAACTGATGAATACCAAAAGGCCTTTGACAAAATCAAGGAGAACCTGTCAACACTGCCAGTTTTGCTTCTGCCAAAACCAGGTAGACCCCGACTACTCTACCTTGCATTATTGGATAAAACGATTGGTTGTTTTCTGGGGCAGCATGATGAAACGGAGTTAAAAGAGCATAACATCTATTATCTCACGAAGAAGATCACCCCGTACGATGCCCGGTAATCTTTATTTGAATGCACCTGTTATTCTCTGACTTGGGTAGCCCAGAAATTGAGGCACTATTTATGTGCTTACACCACGTATCTCATATCAAGAATGGACCATTGAAGTACATTTTCTAGAAGCCCATGCCCACCAGCAAGCTAGCCGAGTGGCAGATCGTGCTGAGTTAATTTGATATTGTCTACGTGACTCAGAAAGTAATCAAAGGACATGCACTTGCGGATCGCCTTGCTGAAAACCCTGTGGATGGAGAGTACAAGCCTAAAGACATATTTTCCATATGAAGAGGTATCTTCACAGGAGAAGAAATTGCAGAGTTCAATGATGCTTAAAGAATGTTTTTTTATGGAGCAGCGAATTTCAAAGGAGTTGGCATAAGGCAGTCCTAGTATAAGAAACTAGCCAGCATTATCCGGTATCCGCCAAGCTCAGCTTCCCATGCACCAATAATATGGCTGAATATGAATCTTGCATCTTAGGGCTCAAAATGGCCATCGACATGAATGTCCAAGAGTTTCTAGTGATTGGAGATTTGGATTTGCTTACAGGAGTTGAGGAAGAGATTTTACAAAGATAGAATTCTAGCATGTTCCCAGAGTCCAAAATGAGTTGACGCATTGGCAACCCTATCATATATGATTCAGCATCCAGATAAGAACTTTATAAACCCTATTCCAATGGAGATTCACGATCAGCGATCTTATTATGCTCATGTAGAGGAAGAAGCGGACGAAAAACCTTAGTTTCATGATATCGAGGAATATTTGAAAAAGGGAGAATACTTAAACTTGCAAATCCTACTCAGAAACGCACACTCCGAATGTTATCTAACAATTACTTTCACAGTGGAGGAATCCTGTATAAGAGAACTCCTGACTTGGGATTGTTATGGTGTGTCGACGCAAAGGAAGCATCTAAACTATTAGAAGAAATCCATGTTGGGACCTACAGTCCATATATGAACGGTTTTGTCTTAGCCAAGAAGATACTTCGGGCAGGTTATTTTTGGATGACTATGGAAACGGACTGCATCTAGTATGTCTGATAGTTTCATCGATGTCAGATATATGCAAACATGAGAAAGGTACCTCCAGACGAGCTTACTGCAACAAGCTCGCCACGGTCGTTAATTGCTTGGGGAATATATGTCATTGTACCTATCGAGCTTGCCGCATTAAACGGGCATAGATTCATTCTATCGGCAATTGATTATTTCACAAAATGGGTTGAAGCGGCATCATACAAAGCAGTGACTAAGAAAGTTGTGGCAGACTTTGTCCGCGACCACATTGTTTGTCGATTCAGGATTCAAGAATCAATCATCATTGATAATGGTTCCAATCTCAACAGTGCTTTGATGAAGGCCATGTGTGAAACCTTCAAGATCAACCACAAGATTCTACAGCTTACATGCCTCAAATGAATGGAGTTGTAGAAGCCGCCAACAAGAACATCAAGAAGATACTGAGAAAGATGGTAGAAAAGATTAAGCAGTCGCATGAGCTGCTATCATTTTCTTTGTTGGGATACCGCACCACAATCGCACGTCAACTGAGGCAATGCCCTATATGCTGGTTTGTGATACAGAGGCAGTCATCCCCTCCGAGGTAGAAATTCCTTCGTTGAGGATCATACAGGAAGCCGAACTCGATGACACATAATGGGTAAAGAGCCGCTACGAGCAGTTGGCCCTTATATATGGAAGGAGAATGAACGTAGTTTTTCATGGTCAGCTTTATCAGAACAGAATGTCCAGAGCCTTCAACAGAAGAGATAGACCAAGACGGTTCACACCAAGGCAGCTAGTGTTGAAGAAGATTTTTCCACATCAAGATGAAGCCTAAGGGCAATACTCTCGCAATTTACAGGGTCCATACATGGTTCATCAAGTTCTGACATGAGGAGCCTTCATATTTCCAGAGCAAGAGAGGTTGCAATGTCTAGAACCACGTCACAGTTGACAGTTCATCTAAAGAAATTATTTTCAATTATGTATTTATGTTGCACTTTACTAAATCATTCATATCCATTTTAGAATTGCTTTGTTTAGCGACGCTACCCCAATGATACACAACATCGCTGGAAACAGAGCGAAGCAAGACAAAAAAAAGTCCACGAGGAATATGATCTAACCTTTCCCCTCTACAAACTCATGATTTATCTTTGGATACAGGCACCCAAGTTGCAAATCCCCTAATACATTTATACACTCATACTTCTCGGGAATACGACCCTTAGAACCATTACCTACGCACATTTCCGATCTCTATACAACATCCCAGCAGCTACGATATCGCAATCAACTATCAGTTATCAAGCCATCAGGTAAGAATTTTACCTCCATTTGCATTTTCTGCATTGCATAAGTCTACCTTTCTGCCTTTCGAGGTTAAGCTCTACCTCCATTTGCAGTTTTTGCATTGCATAAGGCTACCTTTCTGCCTTTCTAGACTAAGAACTATCTCTATCTACATTTTTATGCATTGCATAAGGGCTATCATTCTGCCTTTTGAGGCTAAGCATTGTCTCCGTCTGCATTACATACCACCTTTTTTCCTTCTGAGGTTAAGCTCTACCTCTATCTACATTTTCCTGTATTGCATAAGGCTATCATTATGCCTTTCGAGAGTAAGCATTGTCTCCATCTGTATTTTTCTGCATTGCATAAGGCTACCTTTCTGCCTTTTGAGATTAATCCCTACTTCCATTTGAATTTTCTGCATTGCATAAGGCTACCTTTCTGCCTTTTGAGACGAAGCACTATCTCTATCTGCATTTTTCTGCATTGCATAAGGCTATCATTCTGCCTTTGGAGACTAAGCATTGTCTCTATCTTAATTTTTCTGCATTGCATCAGGTTACCTTCCTGCCATCTGAGGTTAAGCTCTACCTCTATCTACATTTTTCTGCATTGCATAAGGCTATCATTTTGCCTTACGAGACTAAGCACTGTCTTCATCTGCATTTTTCTACATTACATAAGCCTACCGTTCTGCCTTTTGAGGTTAAGCTCTACCTCGATCTTCATTTTTCTGCATTGCATAAGGCTATCTTTCTGCCTTCCGAGGTTAAGCTCTACCTCCATTTGCATTTTTCTACATTGCATAAGGCTACCTTTCTGCCTTCCGAGGTTAAGCTCCACCTCCATTTGCATTTTGTGCATTGCATAAGGCTATCATTCTGCCTTTCGAGACTAAGCATTGTCTCCACATGCATTTCTATGCATTGCATAAGGCTACCTTTCTGCCTTTCAAGGTTAAACTCTACCTCCATTTGCATTTTCTACATTGCATAGCACTACTATTCTGCCTTCCGAGGTTAAGCTCTACCTTCATTCGCATTGTTTTGCATTGCTTAAAGCTACCTTCTACGTTTGAGGTTAAGCCCTACCTCCAATTGCATTTTCTGAACTGCATAAGGCTACCTTTCTGCCTTGTACGGTTAAGCTATACCTCAATCTGCATGGGTGAAATATCGCCAGTTTATTTCTTCCTTGCACGGCTGAAATATTGCAAATGGTTTTTATTTATGTCATGCATTGGCTGAAATATCGCCACTTCATTTAAATCTTACATCAGCTGACATATTGCCATTTTTATTTGTGTCTTGCATTGGCTAAAATATCTCCACTTTATTTAAATCCTGCATCGGCTTTAAGATCGCCATTTTATTTACATTTCTTGCACAACTTAAATATCTACACTTCATTACATCCTGCATCAGCTGAAGTACCACCACCATTTATTTACGTCTTCCATCGGATGAAAGATCTCCACCTTCTGCATTCATGGGCTAAAAGATCGCCAATTGTGCGAAGGTGTCATTTCTCGGAGGCACCATCTTCATAGCCCGAAAACACCATGCCATGGCATGATGACTCCATTTTATCTTTTGCATATCATTATTCAAAGGCATCATGTTTCGAAGGCATTATTCTCATAGCCTGAGAACATCATTTCATGGCCTACGAATCCTCTATTATATGCTTCATGGCCCAGGACATCATGGTCCGAGCACGCTATCCTAATTCTCCAAAGACAACATTTATGGTCCAACGGGAACATGCATCACATTTTGATTTATGCACAATATATGTTCATATTGCTCATTTACAGGTAAACCGGCTAGCAACGGCCGTCTCAGTAGGAGCGATCTCGCTCAGGTTCACGCAACCCTACTAGACTATAACCATCAACCCCAACCGAAATAGCGCATTCGCTCTTGAATGATCTCAATTGGCATACTCCGCCAAGGGATCTTGAACTACATATGGCATTATTTCTGTAAGACCAGGGATATGTAGGCAACTCATGAACCAGAGCTTGGCCAAAATTCCTCAAATCGTTTCGTCCGGTCAAAATTGACCATCATATCTTTACCCGATAACTCTTTCATCCTTCTTGGGTAAAGATGTGCAGTTGTTGATACCCAATTTTTTCCTATGTATTTCTATATGAGAAATACATTTAAAATAACTTACATAAATAAATAAATAAATACATATATATATATATACACACACACACACACACACATAGGTATTTTAGTTTTTTTTTGTAACTTTTTCAAAAGATTTTGGAATCAATTTATTGTCTATTTTAAGAGTACAAAATCCATAATCATTCCGAAAACCATCAATTTTGGTAAATATTTTATTTTATTTTCATATTTACACCAAAATACAATTAAGGTGATTTTTTCATATTTTTACAGATTTTTAAAGCTAAATTGCATATAATTGCTTTTTGGCATATTTTAAGATTAATAGCATTTCTATAATTGTAAAATTAGTTTCAACATTTTTAATTAATATTTATGTATTATTAATTGTTTCAGCACTTTTAATTTGATTTTAAAATCATTTTACTACTTTTACAAAATTAAAAAGCAAAACTGACTATTTAAATACCAGCCTGCATTTCGTTTCTATTATAGCCTAAATTAACCCCCCCCCCCAAATCAACCCAATATCAATTTTTAATAGTCCATCTCAAATCCTAATTTAACCAAACCCCTTAACCCGTTTATCTAACCTGGCCGGATTCCTTTAAATCCAGGTCGTTGATCCTTTTGATCAACGGCCCCCTACCATACCCTAATCCCCTCACTTTAATTTGGTCTGCCGCATCTGAAATCCCTCTCCTCTTAAACTCTCTCGATCCCTCTCGAAACCATTGCCTCTCTCATTGTATCCTACCTTAAGCTCACCGGAAATCATGGCTCTTCCGGCCATGATAACCTTATACTCACTCCCTATTACTTCTGTGTTTTTGATATTTGAAGAATCAAATCCTGACCTCGATGGTTCTCTTTCAGATCTTCTTAGATCTATGGTGCTATGGCCTCTCCGGCTTTTACTGCGGCATATTCAAGCCTCAGGAGCCTGATTCTAACTCACCTGACCCCAGGATCTGACTTTTCCAAGCATTTCTCATTTTTAGGTCTTCTCCAAAACCCTAAGCTGTTTGAGGTTTTTCTCTGTTTATCTTTCTTAGATCTGTAATGTATTTGTGCTTTACTTTACTGTTAAAGGGTTTTACCCAAAAATTTCATTCTAAAATCGTTTGTCTTCGAATTAGGGTTTCTAAAAGGTTTTCAAAACATCTTTTTATTCTTCTTTCTCATCTCTTTATGAGTGTTTGCCTATATTATGCTCATGTGTTTTCTTTTTACCACGCATGTATTGTTCTTCTACTCTTCGTTTTCTACTATACGTGATACTCTTGTGCTTTGTATTCTACTGTGCATCTAGACTAGGCTCACATACTAATCTCTACTATATGTTTCTACTTGTTCTTTGCTATGCTTTCTAGTATTATTCTATTGTATGTGGCTCCTGCTGAGTTCATTCATTTTGTTTGCTTTACTGGATTTTGTTTGAGTTCCTACCAAGCATGTTTCATCTACTTTTCTTAAGATTGTATTACCTCTCATCCTTTCTGAATTTGTTTAATGTTCCAAACCTTTCTTAAACATGTTGTTTATGCTCATACAAACAACTCTTTCCGTTTGTCGTTTCAAGGCTGCTATCATGTCTGTTTGTTTCTCATAAGTCTCTAAAGGAGACTTTTGAGCCTTTATCAGTGGCTTGCCTTCTTGTATCTTTATCTGATTCAACTGGAAACCCTAGGATTTGGGGTTTTCTTTTGGAAAGTTTGATTATGTATTTGGGTTCTACTTTTGAATCCTGGACTATTAGACTCATTCTGAGTCTATGAACTGATTCTGAGTCTCTTTATTATGACTCTGAGCTCTTTTTTTCATGCTTATTTTTTCTAATTGGCATGACAGTCTCTTCTTGATTCACATATTTGTGTGCTTTATATATGAGAACTCCTCTTTCAAAAGGTTTTTCCAACTAATTAATTGATTCTGAAATACTACAATGGGGTTTGATAGTTTGCTACTGATTTTTCCTAATTGAATCCTCTTTACCTATTCCTGACTTGATCCATTCGAGATAAGACTATAATTTTGATTTTACTAGTAGTTTGATGAATCCCCTTTTCCTTTTTCTTTTACCAACCGCGTACCATTGGATTTTGCGTTAATTAACTCCTATGTATTTGCCTTTCTTGTGTTACTTTGGAAAAGATTTTAATCAAACTCTTTCCTTAAATGTCTTCTACCCAATTGAAATCAGAATCCCTCAACTATTGGGAGACTTTATATGATTGATTGCAAACTATTTTCTTACCTTTTCTTACTTGTCCTTTACACTATAAAAGGGGCATGACCCTTCTACACTTAAAAAAATAACGGGGAAAGTTCAATTCAATACGCAAATTCTTATGCACACTCTTTATTACAATATTTTTTCAATCCTCTACTCTCTTCGGGGATCTTTTGTACTACTTGCTTGCAATTTGGTCAACAAGACATCTGCTCTTACTTGTTTAGTTTCCCTGAAACGGGTATGTTCTGATTTAGTTTCAGCAATTAGCCTAATATATTTATTTACAGCTTCTGCAATCTTGTTTCCTTTACTATTCATTCTTAGTGATTAACATGTATGTTATCCTCTTTGTACCTATTTTCTATTGTGAATTCCTACACCCTTAATCCTTTCTATCTATTTGAGTTAGGGTTCAAGGCCTAGAAGTATGCAAATTACTGCTCAGGTCAGAACTTATCCCTCAATGGGTCCTAACTTATTATAAATCTTGCCTATAAGTTATGCATTTCATGTCGAAATCTGGCATATAAGTTGTTACATTGTTGCATTAGATATCTTGCCAATAAGTTATGCAATAGAAATCCTGCCTATAAGTTGTCTTACTTTTGCATATAGCCATGACTATAAGTTTATGTATCCTTGCATCATATAGGTAACTTGCCTATAGGACCTTATCAATTCTGCATTTACATCCATCATTAGGCAAATGATTTATAGGTTAAGAATGAAAAATCTGCATTATAAACACCATGCCTATAGGATTCTCGCACTTCTATAAACGCTTTAAAATCAATCACGCCTAGAAAGTATGTCCATAAGGATTATCAACTGAATTTGAATCAAGCCTAAAAATCTGTATTAATGTCGTCTTGTACCTACAAGTTTTATGTTTTTTACAATCAGTAAGCCTTCTTTAAAACTAGTACACTTTCACGTTATTAGATATTATGTCTATAGGTCTCACCTAGGAAAGCCATTAGGTAATTACTTAATGGCATCAGTATTTGATAATTACAGCCAGCGGTAGGCCTAATTCGAACTTCTTATCGGAGAAATATATGATAAACCAACCTTCTTTCACGTTTAAGTTTAATTAAAGATCTAACTAGTCCCTATAAGCCTTTCTAAACAACTCGTTGCTTTTAATAAGGAGGCCTATCTGAGCGTTTATTTGCAATGTGTTTCCCCTTATACTGTTTTATATATTTTTGTTGTCGCACTAGACTTTTGTCCTTTGAAAGATCCGAAAAGCCAATCTCCCTTCCCTTTTAGGACTAGTAGTCCCAACTACCTACGGGACTGATAGGATTGTGGCGGGTAATAGCATGCAATAAGTAACGAGACCAATCCACGATTTAATACCTTAACAGGGTGGGTAAAGGGTAGACATGGATATGATGACCACGTGATATCACCACATGTATAAATGGTTACCGAGTGTTGTGTGGGGTGATCCATGATATTTATAAACCTAGGACCCCCTTCTTCCTTATTTATTTACTTCCTTTTCCAGAAATTGTTTAGCTATTGGCTCTCAGTTCTTTAAACCTCATCTTTTACTTCAATCACTTAAAATCTCTTTTTTTACTTATTCCAGCAGTATTTCTTCTCCAAACTTCTGCATTTTTACTCCTTTGTCTAGTTAATTATAGCAATAATCTAACCCCCCCCCCCATGTTCATACACTTGTATATCCTTTAAATAAGATATGAGATTGCCTACTTCAAAGTATTGGTATGCTTTTAACTTGTATACTTCCCTTGTTGCATCCATTATGTGAAAGCTATCATGTTTACTTATTTGCTTATTTTTAAAGTCACAATTGTAGCATGGTCAGGAATCACACTAGTGGATATCGAGGGGTGCCTAACACCTTCCCCTCGAGATAATTTCAAGCCCTTACCCATTCTTTGGTTCTTATTATTGTAAGTTGAATTTCTTCTTAGTGTCCTAATGCACTTAATCATTAGGTGCCGACTCTTCTAGATTGCAAACCCATTTTCCAAAAGGAAAAGAGTTGTCCGCCCAAATGTTATGAACCCGATTTTGCAAGAAAAAGGGGGCGTTGACAATGGTTATTAAAAAGGGAGGGATAACTATGCATGTATATGGGTAGAAAAACTACCTATAGGAGTATCTAATTTCTGTACTTTTCATCGTTACCATGCTTACAGGAATCTCTAATTTTTGCATCTTTTCATGTAGTTATCATGCCTATAAGATTTCTGCATTCCTTCATGTAGTTATCATGCCCATAAGACTTCTGCATTTCCATATAGTTATCATGCCTATAAGATTTCTGCATCATTTCATGTAGTTATCATATATATAAGACTTCTGCATTTCCATATAGTTACCATGCCTATAAGGTTTCTGCATCTCACTTAACTACCATGTCTATAAGAACTTCTGCATCTTATTTAGTTGCCATGTCTATAGGAATTCTTGCATTTCCATTTCTTTAGCTCCTGTGCACACACATAGAGAATATGCCTATAGGTTATTTTCTCATTCTTGCACACTTGCTTTTCACTAGGCAAATTTGGTCGTAGGTCCTAATAATAAAAAATGTAATCAGATAGCACAACATTTAGATAATCATGCTGTATAATCTCTGCACTTTTCTATGTCTATAACAATGTTTAAAGTTAACAAGAATCTAGAAATCATGCCTATAGGGGTCATAATTCAAATCTGAATAGCCTCGCTCATTTGTAAGTTAAAACTAGCTGTAATAATGCATTGTCAATTGCAAAACTTGTATTTTTTGTGTTAGAATTTGCAAATTTTTCTTAAATTAACATGAAATCAGTCCATACTCTTATTCTTGAAATATGTAGATATCATGCCTATAGGTTCCGTCTATCATTTAGGCAAATCTTAGGGTAATTTATAAATTGAATCAGTTCCCTTTTTTTAAACTACAACCAGCAGGCAAGTCTGACTAAGGCTTCCTATCTGAATTATGTAGCAGATAAGTCTGCCTCAAATCCTTAAGTTTTAATTAGACCTTAAACAGTACGTGTAAGCCATGCTAAACTACGTGTTTTCTCTAGTTTAAAGGAGGTTTGTTTGAGCCTTATTGTTTGTCTATATGCTTTCCCTCTAAATTTGCTATATATATATATATATATGTGTGTGTGTGTGTGTGTGTGTGTGTGTGTGTGTGTTTTGTTTGTCGCCTTAGTACTTTAACCTTTGAAACCACAAATAAGACCATATTTCCTCCCTTTAGGATTACTAATCCTAAATACCTCCGGGATTGATAGGATCGGGATGGGTAATAGCATGCAATAGGTAAATGAGACCTTCCCCGCGTTAATACCTTAACGGGTTGGGAACGGGGAGATATGTATATGACGACCGGTGCGCTAATACCACGTGTAGCCCCTCTTAGAAGAGTGATTACAGGGCATTGGATTGACGTGATCCATATTATTAATAAACCTAGGTCCCCCTCCCTTTACTCTTCGTTTTCTTATATATTTTAAAAATTTTCTTCTAAATCAACTCTCTCATATGCTTTCCAACTTTGTTTATTTCTGACCTTTATGCGAAAATCAACTCTTATGTGATACCCTTATGTGTTATTGCATTTAAGTCACAACAATAGCTTGGCAAAGAACCACATTAGTGGATCCTGATGGGTGCCTAACACCTTCCCCTCGAGATAATTTCAAGACCTTACCCAATCTCTAGCTATCCAAATTGAACCATCTTTAGTGTCATAATGCACTATAATCATTAGGTGGCGACTCTTGAATTATCCTAAAAACAGTTCCCAAAAGGGAACAAGTTGTCTTCCCAAATGTCAAATACCCAATTACTGCGAAGGAAAAAGGGGGCGTGACACACTAAAAAGCAAAATTCGGTGGCTTTATCCACTGCTGAGGCTGAGTATGTTATTTTTGCCTCTTGTTGTGCTCAATCAAACAACAATTGATGAATTTTGGTATTGAATTTGGTTGCATCCCTATTTTCTATGATAACTCTAGTGTTATTAGTATGACTAAGAACCCGGTTCATCATATGAGAACTAAGCACACAGATGTTATACACCATTTTCTGAGGGACAACTATGAGAAAAGACTAATTACTATAGAATTTTGTGCTACTGATTGCTGACATCTTCACTAAAGCATTAAGTAGAGAGCACTTTGAAAGGAACAAGTTAGAATTAGGGATGATTAAGATCATCTAACGGGACCAGTTGACAATGAAAAAAAATTGAAAACAAAAAGAAATAATTTGGTTTGAAAATCTAGAACTTGTGTAAATATCTAGATTAATCATTGCTTGGTATGATACTATAAATAGTATACTGCTGTGACATGTGTTGATATGACTCACTGATCTCTAACAAAATTTTCTCTATTTTTGTAAACTGAGGCATGATCAAAAGGATTCTTAGTGAAGAACCTGGTTCATCTTAATTACGAGGCATGTTTTCTACCCTCTGGACAATTAAAAATATTAATATTTAATTCATGAGCAGATTCCTACCCATGTTCAAAATCATCGCAAAAACCTATCCTCTAAAGTTTAAACCATTACGTCTCTAATAGAATCTTCACGACAAAAAATGCCTAGAATCTAGGGAATCTTATCCTTATTCAACCTAAACTTCAGATTGATTGGACTTCTAATTAGCTACAAAAAGTTGTCGATAGTCATTAATTAAGACTCTCTATTTAAAATTCCATCATCACAATCACATCCATCTTCATAATTCTCTAAACAATCGAATTTCATCTGCCATTTATGCTTCTCTATTCCAAAACCCCAACTCACAAATCCTCCTATATAATTAGCAAGATTTCTAACCCCTAAAATAACCCAGGCACTCCTTGGAAAACTACTCCCTCAAATTCTTCCACCTCTCTTCCACCCAGTAGAACCCCTTAACATACGAGAAAGCGAGTGAAAATTCTTGCTCGCAAAATGGTGGGAATTGGAGCTCTTTTAAAGAAATTGAACACGAAACTAAAGGTAAGTCAAGCCCAAGATTCTGAGAACTTAGATGATACATTCAAATCTGCGAGTGAGAGGGAAGGAACTCGGTCTTCTGACTCTAAGAAGGATCCAAATTCCCCTTCTGAAGTACGTTTTATTTTGGTTGAAAACTTATACAATGGGTTTGTTCTGGTTGGGCCTGTTAGGAATGTGGAATTGCCTGAGTTAAGAATGAGAGGTAATAAAAATAAAGATGAAAAATAAAAGGAGAGTGAGGGTATGCATAGTGATGTGAAGGGAAAAGGGAATGAAGTAACTAATTCTTCACCCACTTCTTAATTGGTGAGACCAGTTATCCGTCGAGTTAAACATGCAACTGTTCAAGAGAGTAGCAAGAAGACAAGAAGAAGTGGTTCAGCGGAGGCAGTTGAAGGGTTGGTTAATCTTTTTCAGAGGCAGATGAACTTTGTTCATATATTGAGAAAACCCTAGTAGACCTTCTAAAGAAAGTGGGTGCTAGCTATGATCCATAGAAAAGGAGAATCTCGATACAAAAAGCCCCCAACACTACGAAACCTTCCAAGAAAACAAAGGCCTTTTCTCCAACAACTGCTGAGATTTCTCTACCAAAAGAAAGGGCCACATGAAGCATGTTAATGAAAAGTGAGAGTGAGTTACAAAAAACTATGGCAGAAAGCAAAAGGAAAAGGGTGGATAAAGGGAAATCTAAGGTGGCAGATCCTGCTGAGGTTGTTGATGTGTACGAGATGGAATAGGTCCATCAGGAAGAACACACCAGTGTGGAGGTTCAGACTGCCAAGCCTAAAAAGACCAAGACTTGTTTCAAGAAGTCTTCATCTGTATCTAAGACTGTTGGACTTCATTGACCAAGAGGACAAGGTCTGCTATGAAAAACAAACTAGTCATAATTATTGAGGATGAGGAATGGAGAGGTGAATAAGAGAGTGAATCTGATGATGAACAAGATAAGTTGACCAAATTGGGCAAAAGAAAAATTTTAAAGAGTAGACTTCTGAAGGATTTGGTCAAACCAGGGATGGATCGATTGGTTGATGCTCTAGCTGTTCAAGGCTGGAAGGACATGGTCCTTCAGTTGGATGGTAGGCTAGCCAGGAATGATATCATTAAATTCATGGAAATGAAGAGCTTAAGGATAGAAGAGTTACCAGCCAGGTGAAAGGGGTCCAAGTGACCTTTTATGCAAAGAAACTAGGTGAGATTATTGATATTCCCTCTGAAGGAAATGATGATTAAACAATTAAAAGATGGCCAAGTACGGACTCCCTTCCTACTTCCCTTGCAATCACTAGGATATTTGTGATGTCACGGAAGTGAATGAGGCCAAAATTGTGCATAAGAGTGAAATGAAGCCACAACACAAAGTCCTATTTGTATTTATCAAAAAGTGGTTGATGCCTAGGCAGGAAAGAAGGCACATTGCTAACTATATGGACTTGGTGTTGATGGAGTGTCTTGAAAGTGGAAGGCATATCAATTGGCTTGTATTTATTATCAATATAATGGACACGGTTATCAATGGCTCCAAATCCCATGCAACTCCGTATGGGTTTATTGACTACCGTTCTTGATCACTGTAAGGTGCCACTAAAGAAGTGGGAAATGTCTACAAGAAAGGATCACTTTGGAATCAACACTTTGATTTCTTGTGATTATGAGATCACTACTATTCCCAATGAACCTGGTTCATCTAAGAAGACGCCTATAAATAGCAAAGTTAGAGTTCTAGTGCAGGAGAGTGAGGCAAAGGATGTTGAGATATCTAGGCAAAAGGCTCATTTAGCATAGGTTGAATCTGAGAGAGATCCTCTCAGAACTGAGCTCACAAAGGAAAAAGAGAAGAAAGATGACATTCTTCAAGACATGTTGCACCTTCTTCAAGCCAATACCCAAACCTTTAGTTCTTCCAAGCCTTAAGATCTTTAGCCTTCATTTTCTGAACCTTGTCTAGTCCTTTTAGTGACCCAGATTAGGGACTTTTCTGTTTTGCTCATATGTTTTACTATTTTTATTTTTATTTTTGTGGATTTTCATAGGATTATATTCTCTATCAATGAAGCCTGCTATTTTTTGCTCTTGTTGATTGTTAATAATTCCTTGATAGTTTGAATATGTTTGGTTGATTACTGATGATTAATCCATTATTGTATTTGTAGTTTCCCCAGTGGCCATGAGTAATTGTTAAAAATCTTAAAATCACATTTTGTTTATGCAACTTTTTGATAACGCCTAAAAGGAGAAGAGTGCTTTACATTTTGACTAAGTGATGTTTATAACCTAATGAACCTTGTCCTTAATGATAAGTGAAAACTTTCTAACTTGCATTATTGTTTGTGCTGAGATCTAGCAGGGGCTAAGTGACAAAAAAGCACAGAGTTTGTCATCATCAAAAAGGGGTAATTTGTTGGCCCAAGTAAAAGAGAGTTTGAATATTGACAAATCAACTCAGAAATAAACCAGGTCCATCCTAGTGAACTACAGATATGGTCAACTCAAGCATGAGAGATGCACATAAAGGAGATATACCTCAATTACCTGAAATGATATCTCATGATCCTGATCAAAAAGGTTACATATTGGATAAGGAAAAAGACTCTTTACACAAAGAGAAATATGACTTAATAAATTGATAGAGTTAGAGGATGATACCAACTAGAACTGTTCCTCCAAGGAAGAGTAACCTCTGTATTCTAGTCAATCTCTATTTTCTAACTCTATAAATATCAGTTGCTCTCTTTTACAGGTAATGCACATAACAAAAAGTTAAACATGAATTTAGAGTAAAATATCAACACAACTTTACAAGAAATTTATGTGTGATTCGAGCATGCAATCTTGAAGCTACTTGAACTAGATAGAAGAACTAGTTCCAAGTGTCTCTCTTATATTCTAGTTCAAATGTAGTAGGTGTTTTCATATCGTACCTTTCATCTTTATCTAGAAGAAACTGTATTAGTTGCTTAGAGTTTTGAATTTAGAGTTAACTTGAAGTTGTCACAACAGTTGAGGTTATGTACTACAACGGGATTAGAGTTAATCCTAGGTTAACAAAAGAGTTTTTGTAGATGCAATTTTTGGCTCAGTGATTTTAGTAGAGATTTTGGAAAAATCCCACTAAAAGGTAGGTCGTGATTTTTTCGCCTTTTGAGCTAGATGTTTTCTTTATAAAATCTCTGTGTTTTTTAATTTCTATGATTATTATTTCGTACAATAGTCATTGTAACACATAGAAGAATCAGGTCCTTCTATAATCAGGTTAAACAAAAAATTGGGCACCACAGAAATCACCTCCCTTCCCTCTTGTGTGGTATTGAAGTATAGAACATTAGACCTTGTTTACAGATGGAGCTTCCAATTTAAATGGGTCTAGGCTCATGGTATTCCTAGTCACGCCCTCAGTAGAAACCCTGAGGCAAGCCATTTAGACTGTTCCATTAACTAATAATAAACCCAAGTATGAGGCTTTGGTTGTAGGACTTGAACTGGCCCGGGGACTTAGCTCCGACGTCATCATGAGATGTGATTCCTAGCTAGTAGTAAACCAAGTGTACAGGATTTTCCATATAAAGGCAGAACGCATGCAATAGTATGTGAACAAAGTTCAACCGTTGCTTGAACGATTTAGGGAATGGTTGATCATTCACATCCAACGAAAGAAAACGTGGAAGTAGATGCATTGGCCAATTTAGGGTCATCTATGGAGATGAAAGGATCTGACTCTAGTACTGTCATTCAACGTTTATATTTGGTATTGTACAATTCAACCAACCTTTTCTGGGACTAGAGAAATGAGTTCGTTAAAAAGTTTTGGCATAACAAATTACCCGAACACCCAAAGGCATGCCAGGCACTACAAACCAAAGTATCTCATTACTACCTCGTAGATGGGCAATTGTATAGAAGATCATACCAAGGACCATTGGCCTGATGTTTGGTAACCTTGGAGGAGGACTACGCGATGAGAGAAGACCACAAAGGAGTTTGCGGGGAACCATTTCAATGTAGATTCATTAGTTCTAGTTGGTTCGGGCGATTTACTATTGGCCCCGGATGGATCAAAAGCATTCATTCAGTACTTTTGCATTCGGTGTTATCCCCAATGCCATTCATGAAATAGGTAATGCACATAGTTGGTCCTCTGCCACCGAGTCCCAGAAAGGCATGATTTCAATTAGTTTTAACTGACTACTTACTAAATAGGTTGAAGAGGTCCTTACAAAAAGATTAATGAATGCAAAGTGATGGAATTCATAGGGGACCACGTAATTTGCTGATTCAAAATATCAAAGGAAATTTGTTTTGACAAGGCCCCAATTCAAGGATCAAAAGTCACACATTTTTTTAAGGTCAACAATAAAGAGATTACATCTTCACTGTATCATCCAAGTGCTAACAGACAAGAAGAATCACAAAATAAGGCGATTATATTGAACCTTAATAAGAAACTAGAAGTTGCTAAAGACAAATGGCCTGAAGAGCTACCTGGAGTACTATGGGTAAATCGGACAACGGCAAAGTTGAGCACAAAAGAAACATCTTTCTCTCTCATATATGGTGCGAAAGCTCTGATATCGGTAGAAGTAGAGGAACTAGCTTTAAGGTTTTCCCAATCAAACGAAGAAGCTAACAAATAAAGCATTGTTAGTGAGGTTGGACTTGCTAAACGAGCACAGGGACTTGGCATACGTGGGGATGGTGGACCAAAAGCAAATAATGGAAAGATATTATAATCGGAGGGACAATCTCCGGTCCTTAAAACTAGGAGACTTGATTTTCAGAAAGGTGACTCAGAGCACTTCGGAAATCAACACTAAGAATCTGGGTCCAATATGGGAAGGTCCTTACCGGATTTCAGCTTTTACTTATAAACGATCATACAAATTGGAGAATCAAGATAGAGTCAAGTTTCCCTATAATGACGAACCTCAAACGGTACTACTGTTGATGGATCTTATCAATACTAAATGTATGTGTTGCGCTCTTTTTCTCTTCGACCAATTTTTGTCCCAATGGGATTTCTCTGGCAAGATTTTTAATGAGACAACAACGGAACACATACTATGAAAGGAGCATCATCAGTAAGGATAAGACCTTTAAATGACAAGGCATTGAAATCTTCACATCAATGGGTAAACTGCTATAGGGATGATTAAATAATCAATGGTTTGATGATAAATCAATCATGAAAAGCAAGCCTTGCCATCGAGCCAAAGACTATTAAACCGTTCCCATGTTCTTTCCACTAATGAAGAAAGACTTCCAGTATTCTAATTCACATACGTTACATTCAAGCACTGGGGGAATAGTATAAGATATGGCAATTCTAACTGAATACCACTAGAACCGGGAATAATAATATCTCATTAGGACCTAGGATTTCATGACTAGCCCAATAGAAATAAATTATACAAGTTATCCACATGTATTTGTAGTTTTTTTCTACTTTAGCAAATGAATGCTTATATTCTTTCAAACATATAAAGAATAAAATAATGTCCTTTTATTTTTATCTTATTTTTTGACCAAATGATGAGTTGATTTTATCATTTTAAAGTTAAAAAAACTTAAATGTTTGTGCAAGAATGAACAAGAGATGTCCTATTCAAGAGAACCGTAAACATAAGAAGGCATTCTCTTATGAAACCCTTATAGGAAAGTGCTGATCTAGGAAGAATTTGTGCCCAAAACTCAAAAGCTACCGGATGAAGATATATCGTAAGCTTTAGTCAATTCAACGAAAAAGGAATATACTTTGCTTAACACTTAAGTAAATAATTCTTTATTTATCAATGTGATAAACTCTATTTATTCTTTATTTATCAAAGTAAATCTTTATTTTTCCCAAATGTAAAGTACAAAAGAGAAAAAAACTAAGCATCATTAGTGTCGCGGCCCGAAGGGAGAGGGGGATCTGCGTTTCCCTGGTGGAACAAGGAAGACCAACTATTGGTTCTTGGCTTTCGTCCTCATATTCCTCAATCTCCCATTTGATCCCAAAATAATCTGAACTAGTACTCGTGTAATCGATTGTAGGAGATTGAGTTGGAAAGCATTCCGAAGCAGACAACTCTGGTTCTCAGGCCTAGCCAATAAAATCTCTATATTAATGATGCCCACTTTGTCCTCTTCCATGGGTTTTCTCCTCATATAATATATGTTATTACTCTATCAAAATACGAGGAAATCTCCTTGGTCATATATCTTCACTTGGAGCCTATCAATTTCAGCTTGAAGGTCATCTCTCTCGAATCTCAAGGCAGTAAGGTGAGAATCGAGCTCATCAATTGTAGTTGAGTAAATCTGGTTCTAATCTATGGCCCTTTTTAACCTCTCCTGCATATTGGCCCTCTTCAACTCAGCAACATTGGCTTCATTGGTTTTGGAGATTAATCCTTCCTTCAAATTATTTATTTGCTCTTCGGAGGCAGACTCGCGCTTGGCAGCACCAAGAACAACATCGTGGAGCTCGGCCAACTTAGTCATCGCATCTTGAAGTTGCTCATGTAATCGAATCGCTTCTTGTCTATGAGCCATTTTATCTTGATCACTCTACTGCAACTGCGCTGCAATCTTACCAATCTTAGAAGCTTTTTCTTGAAGCACCAGGACACGCGCAGCAAGGTTGTTATATTCGGCCAACAATTGATCCCGATCGGAAGCGAGTCCTTACTTATCAAGGACCAACCTCTGTAGGCCTTCAGAAGTGATAAAGTTGGCCTGTAAAAACAAGAATATAAAGGTTAGGATTCCCATTCTAGCTGTTAAATAGAAAATAAGGTATAAGGAAACAATAGTGGTACTGTTGCCGCATTGTGTATGGAACTATATAACAAGCATTCTCCCAGAACGGAGTGCATTTTCTTCCTATCTTTTATGCAGCCAATGACTTAAGATAGTTCATAAGCTCCATGGGCTTGGAAAATAGGTGACACGCATTTGAAAATGTAAGAGCAACACACCTCCTCGCTCGAGGATCTAGGAATGGGGTGAATAAGTTCCCAAAATTCCCAGGGTCAGGAGACATGGGAAGAGAAGAAACCCTTTCTCGAACATTTGTTGCCAGTGGAAGAGATGCAGTTGGTGGTGAAGGTGCAACTGGTTTTGAGAGGCATGAAGTTTTTGGTTGGGAAAGATGAGAAGATGTGTTAGTGGGGGCAATGCTGATTATTCTTGCTCGATGGTCGAAGGCAAATGAAAGTCAGGGTCCCAACTCTTTGGACCAGAGGTAGGAATTAGGATTGGAAAGAGATATTTAGAATTATCCACCAAGTCCATCTCACCCCCAAAGTGCTTGGGTTTCTCTTGTGGACGGGTTTTGAAGCTCCCCCAGCTAAGCATCTTATTGTACTGATGAAGATTTTTTCCTCCTTTGAAGAAAGCCCCTCCATCACTCACTTCCCCTTCTTCTCGCATTTAATACATTGAACTTATGTTGTCCTATCATTCAACAAATATTTTTGGTCAATTTTCGAGGTAATCATGTCCACTATTTTTGTTGTCCATATCTTTACTTCTACTCATTACTTTACTTCTGTACTTCCAAAGTTTTAGTTTTCATACATTCTTCTTATTCTATGCACTTACTCAAATTTGCTTAGAATGTTTCCCTTCTACTTCAATGTTCTAAACAAACGTTTTTTGGTCCCATTATTACCATGTCTTCTTTCACTGCACTTCCTGGAAACTCTGCTGTCCTCTTTGGTGGAGGCGCAAAGAGAAACAAGGACAAAGAAACTGATGTTGATTCTAAATCTCCCACTGCAATCATCATCATACCAAAACACCTTACTACTGCTAATGCCTTCCAAGAGAAGTCCCCTTCTACGTCGTCACACACTTGGGTTGTTAGTAAGCATCAATCTCCCATTCGTTATTCTAGTATTCCTATTGTGAAGGAGGACTGTGACTACCCTGATCATATAATCCTCTCCTCATACATGATATAACGCGTTACTTTTACCAATCATTTACCTTAGGTCTATTCTCCATAGGGTTGAATGAAGGGGTCGACCCTAATATTTTGGAGTTTTGCTACGAATATCAGGTCCGCCTAGCCTAAGTAGGCCAATTGGTATGGCAAATAGTGGCTTGCTTTCGCCAACTATGCACGGAGACCAGAGAAACCCTAACCCTTGCACATATGATGAATTTTTAATCTCCAAAAATTCACGTGTGGGAATAATAAAGTTCAGTAAACATGACGACCATGATATTCTCACTAGTGTGGATAATGACAATGACCACGGGTGGATGGAGCGACTTGTCATCATCACTACTAGGAACATCATTTTAGCTTACAACTCCGTCTTTTCATGATTCAGGGAATCGCTTTCGTAAGTTTTCGATTTGTGTCCTTCCTTTGTGAAAAGATTGTTCCATTGTTGACAATATTCTTGTTTATTTTATTCAAACTATCAGATGGGAGCCGCCATGAGTAAAAGGTCTTGACCAAAGGGTCCGTAGAATTTTGGAAATTAGAACACTAGAATCCTACCGATGGAAGGAGATGGACCTCAAACATGAGTGGAAGGCCAAGAAATATGGTAATGAGAGTTCTTCTTCCTTTTATCTTTATGCGAACATAGGTAACTTCATGAAAGAGCTTCTAACTCTATTTTCTATTTGATTCAGCACTTCTGCAATGATGTGCCACTTGCCTTGACGTTGACGTCTACCCTGACCCCGAAGAGGCTAGGAGAGTGTTTCAATGTGCCCTTGCTTTAAGTAGTGCCCCCAGATCTACTTCTGGTAAGGGTGCTTCTTCTCGAATTCCCCATCCCAAGAACAAGCAACCAAAAAGGTGATGCTCTTCCTTAGTTGGGTCCCAAATAAAGAAGATAAAGGAAACAACGACTGAGACGACCATAGTCACAGTGGTCCTCGATGATGAAGTGTTGAATAGGCTTCCCTTCAAAGAAGGAAAAGACCTTCATCAACTCAATCGGATCTCAGCAATGGGAGCTTAAAAACTCGTCCTCAAGAGAAACCCAAGCACTTTGAGGGGGAGATGGAATTAGTGGATAATGTCAACACTCCCTTTCCAATTCCCATTGCTTCCATGGTCTAAGGAGTTTGGACCATTGGCTTCTTTTGCCTTCGACCACCGAGCAAACAACAATTAGGAGTGGCCCGCCACGACTACTTCTCATGATTCCACACCAACAACTTCATACACCTCAACACCTACTACACATTCACCACCAGCACCAACTACATCTCCTCCACCGGTAACAAATGATCGAGAAACGGGTGCTTGTCCTCCCCGATCTCCCAACCATGGGAATTTTGGGAACCATTATTCATCCCTTTACTCAGATCCTCAAGGGAGGGGGAGTACTACTCTTTTGGTTTGGAAAGAGTATAACATGTTGTCCAAGACAATGGAGCTTGCAAACTATTTGAAGCAACTGGTTTCAGAAAAAGATTGGAAGAAAATGCATTCCATTTCGGGACAATGCTTGTTAATTAATGCGATGGTAAACATGGCAGTGGTGCCGTACTTGTTTTATTATAACTTCTTTTCCATTTACCTGCTGCAATAGGAATCCAAACCTTGACATTATTTTTAACAAGCTGACTTTATCGCTTCTAATGGCCTGCAGAGACTGATCTTTTATAACCAAGGAATCACTTCTGAGTGGGATCAGTGTTTAGATGACAAGAACAACCTTACCACGCACTCCCCCTGTTAGAGGCAAAAGCTGTTGAGATGCACGATGTTTAGGCCCAGTTGTAGCAGAGTGAGCAAGATAAATAGCCTACAACCAAGAAGCCACTTAATAAAACGAGAAACTTCAAGAAGCTAAGGCTAAGTTGGTCGAGTTCCACGATATTATGCTTGCTCCTGTCGAGCACGAGTCTGCATTCAAGGAGCAATTAAATAATTTGAAGGCAGGTTTAAGCTCCAAGACCAAGGAAGCTAATGTTGCCGAGGAGAAAAGAGCCAAGTTGTAGGAGAGGCTCAAGAGGAATATGGATCAGAACTGGACTCATTCAACTACAAATATTGAGCTCGATTCTCGCCTTACTTCCTTGATCCAATAGAGACTATCTTCTGGAAAGAATTGATAGGCTCCAATAAAAGCTCTAGGAAAAAGGTCATTCCCTCACATTTGAAAATTCTAATGCCATATATCATATGAGGAGGAAAGCCTTGGAAGAGGCCAAAGAAGGTATAGCTAATGTAGATGATTGTATTGCACGGGCCCTAGAAATATAGTTATCTACTTGGGAACGCCTTCCCACTCACTATCCTGCAACTTATTCCTTGAGTACTGGTTCAGAGTATTAAAGGACTGTTGGTGAGATTGAGGAATATGAAATACAAAGGCCAATAACCGATAGTTGATTCATCTTTTTCCACCGAGGTAAACACAGATCCTTCTCTCCCTTCAGGCTCCAGAGACAATGATACTTAGTTTCTTTTTCCCCTTCTTCTTTTTCCTTTCGTAATATGCCAAACTTTTCACAAGTTTGGCACTTTGATAAATAATGAATTTTTTGTTTCAATGTTGTGTAATATATATTCCTTTTGCATTGAATTGATTAATGTTTAGGGTATATATTCATCCAATAGCTTTTGATTCCAATGCAAATTCTTCTAAACCCAACCCTTTACTATGAGGATTTTATAAGAGAAGACTCTCTTATGTTTATGGTGTTCTTAAAAAGGACGTCTCTGATTTATTCTGGCACAAGCATTTGTAGTTTTATTAACTTTCAAATGATAAAATCAAATCATTTGGAAGGAAAAAAAATAAAAATAAAAGGACTTTACTTTACTCCTTCTATCTTTAAAAGTACATAAGCATTCATTTTCTAAAGTAAAAAAACTACCAATACATGTGGCTAACTAGTAAAACATTATATACGGGGCTAGTCATGCGGTCCCGGTCCTGATGAGACATTATTGTTAGTAGTTCTAGTTGTCCCTGTCTCTGTCCCTGGTAATCGTGGAATTCTTGTTTCTGTATCTTATACTATCACCTCCAGTCATTAAATGCAAAGTATGAGAATTAGAACACCAGAAGTCGTGTTTCATTTGTGGAAATAACTCTTGAATGGTTAAAGAGTTTTTGGTTTGATAGGAAGCTTTGCTTTTCATAAGCGGTTTATCATTTATTTGAAGATTTCAATGCCTTGTCATTTAAAGGTCTTATCATTACCGATTTCGCTCCTTTCATAGCATGCTTTCCATTGTTTCCTCGCTACAAACCTTGCCAGAAAAACCCAATTAGGATAAAAGCTAATCGAAGGGAAAAAGAGTGTAGCACAAACTTTCAATATATGTAAGATCCATCAGCAATAGTACCTTTTGAGGTGAGTCACGTTCCAGTTATTAGATAATCTGACTGCATCTTGATTCTCCAATTTGTACGATCCTTTACCAATAATAGCTGAAACCCATTAAGGACTTTCCTATGTTGGACCTAGCTTCTTGGTGCTGATTTCTGGAGTGTTCTGAGTCCCCTTTTTCAAAACCAATTCTCCTACCTTGAAGTATCAGAGATTGGTCCTCCAATTACAATATCTTCCATCCTTTGCTTTTGGGCCAACATCCACATGTACACCAAGTCCATGTGTTTGTCTAGAAAGTCCTACCTCACCAGCAGCGATTCATTGTTAGCTTCTTCTTTGATGAGGAAAACCTTGAAGTTGGTTCCATTACTTCAATTGGTATTAGAGGTTTCACACAATACACGATAGAGAAAGCTTGTTCTTCTGTGCTCGACTTTGCTATTGTCCGACATGCCCTTAGTAACCCTCAGCAGCTCTTCGGGTCATTCTGGGTAATCACCTTAGTTGTTGATTCCGTTTGTCTATTAGCACTCGGATGGTATGTTAAAGATGTAATCCTCTTTATTTTCAAATCATCCAAAACATTTGTGGCTTTTGAGCCTATGAACTTCGACCTATTGTCATAAGCAATCTCCTTCAGTATTTCAAATCCGCGTATTATATGGTCCCATATGAAGTCCATCACTTCGCGCTCACCGATCTTTTGGTAAGGACATCTTAAATCAATTTAGTGAAGTATTAAAAAAAAATAATAGAAATCATACCTTTTCGAGGCCTGGTGGTAGAGTATACCAAATTCAGGAGTTCTGCTTGTTGGTGCACCAATTTCACATGATGTAGACATTTGTCGCATTTTTGAATGAATGCCATTGTGTCCTGCTCCATCCGAGGCCAATAGAAACATGCTCTAACCATCTCTAGGACTAATGAATCTGCATCATAATGGTTCCCAGAAACTCTTTCGTGGACTTCTCACATCACATAGTCTTCCTCCGAGGCTCCCAAACATTGGGATAATGTCCCTTGGTATGATCTTCTATACAATTTCCAATCCATGAGGCAGTAACGAGCTTTTTTGGTTCATAGTTCCTCAGATACCTTTGGGTAATTTCCATGCCAATGATATTCATGAACTCACTTCTCTAGTCCTAAACTAGGCTGGTTGAATTGACCTCGTAGTAACCATCCACATCCAATAAAAAATGTAGAAGTTGAAAGACAGTAACGTAGTCAGATTCGTTCATATGTGTATATCACCATAAATTAGCCGCATCTACTTCCACGTTTTCTTCCCTTGGAATGTAAACGATCGACCAATCCCGGAAGCATGCAAGAAACATATGAACCTTTTTTAGATATTTTTTCACATGTTCTTCCTTCGTGTCAAAAATCCCGTACACTTGGTTTAATACCAATTGGAATCACATTTTATCTCGATGACCTTGGAGCCAAGTCCCTGGGCTAATTCATGTCCAGCAACCAAAGACTCATACTCAGCTCTATTTTTACTTAATGGGACAATCTAAATGACATACCTTAGGGTTTATTTTGAGGGCGTGACTAGGACTACCCCAAGGTCTGACCCTTTTACATTAGAAGCTTCATCCTTAAACAATGTCCTAATTCCTTATGTTATTTTCAACATCATCACTGCTTCCTTAGCAGCCAAGGCATTAATTTGGGACTAAAGTCATTAGCAAATTCAGCCAAAACTTGTGAATCAATCGTAGTCCTCGGCTTGTACTCAATGTCGAACTCGCTTATTTCGATTGCCTATTCAGCCAAATGTCCTGACATCTAGGGCTTGAGAAGAATATTCCTCAAGGGAAAGGTTGTCATAATGTTTGTGGGGTGGCATTGAAAATAAGGCCTATGCTTTCAAGAGGCGACTACGAAACTAACGAAAGCTTCTTAAGGTGTGGATAGAAACTCTCCTCTCTCGATAATATTTTACTACCATAATAATTGGAAATGGCACAACATCAACCTCTCAAACTAAAATGGCACTTACGACTACTTCCGAGACCAATAGATATATTCGAAGTTCTCATCTTCCCCTAATTTTGACAATAACGGGGGGCTTGATAAGTATCTTTTTAGGTCTTTCAAGTCCTATTGGCATTTCAAGTTTCATTCTAAATTACTTTTCTTTTTGAGGAGTGAGAAAACATGATGACACTTTTCAGTGGCTCTCGAGATGAATCTACTTAGAGCTGCCAATCTTTCAGTTAGTCTCTGTACCTCTTTTTCATTTTTCAATTGCTCTGGAATATTCTTGATAGCTTTAATTTTATTGGGATTCACCTTGGTCCCTCTTTGAGAATCCAGGAACCCCAAGAATTTTTCAGAGCCAACTGTGAACGCACATTTTTTGGGTTGAGTTTCATCTTACGCTTTCTCAAGATGTCAAAAGTTTCTTTGAGGTATTTCAAATTATCTCCTGCATTCAAATACTTCACTAATATGTCATTAATGTATACCTCCAATTTTTTGCCCATCTGATTTTAAAAAATTTAGTTAACGAGCCTTTGTATGTGGCTCCAACGTTTTAAGCCTAAATGGCATCACATTATAGCAATATATGACAAAGTTCATTATGAAAGAAGTCTTTTCCTAATCCTCTGGGTTCATCTTCGTTTTATTGTACTTGGAGTAAGCATCGTGGAAACTCGTTAAATCGTGTATGGTCGTAGCATCAATAATTTTATCAATGTTTGACACTGAAAAAAAGTCTTTAAGGCACGCCTTATTAAATCTTATAGTCTATGCACATTTTGAATTATTTAAATCCGTATAGTCTATGCACATTTTGAACTTATTATTATTTTTTGGTACTATAACTATGTTAGCTAACAATAATGGATAATTTACCTCCCTTATGGAACCAATATTGAGTAATCGGGTTACCTCTTCTTTAGCATACCTGATCCAGACCTCCTCTATGGGGCCTTCTTTTGCCTTTGAAGTGGGATGTTCGAATCCAGGATTAACTTTTTCACGGCAACCTCTAATGGGATACTTGTTATGTCTGTGTGTAACCATGTATAACAGTCAATGTTAGTGTCAAGAACATTTATTAACCCTAACCTGAGCTTAGGGTTTAGTCATATCTCCTGATGGAACTTCTTCCCAAAGAACGTTTTGAATTAGGCCATTTGCTCGAGTTTCTCTACAGTTGACTTGGTTATATCCATTTCCCCCCGGTACCTGAAAATATCTTGGAACTTATAAGATTCTGATGAATGTTAGCTTTTAACATCTTCATTCGGAAAGGAAGAAGGCATCGATTCTTGTGATTTTTATTTGGTGGGCTATTTTACCTTGCTGCTGGAAGTAGTTACCGCATTCATCTCCCTTACAATATGTTGATCTCTTCTTTTCTACTTGATTCCTTCCAGGGCCAGGAATTTCAACAACTGATGATACGTTAAGGGCGCAACCTTCAAATTGTATATCCACAGCCTCACATTATAGCATATGCCTCCATCTACTACTTCAAATATGGTGGTATTGGTTACCCATTTGGCATTCGTGGGTAGCAGAATCCCTCCTCAGGTTGTAATACTTGTCAAGCTGAATCCAGCTAAGAGTTTTGTTGCCGGTATAATGCTTCCGTTCAGCATTGCTTGCTCCAGCACTCTCTATTGGATTATGTTGGTTGAGCTTCTTTGGTCAACCAAAACATTCTTAATTTTAAAATCAAAAAGATTAATAGAGATTACCATAACATCATTATGTGGCAGAAGAAGTCCATCAGCATCTTCCTCTATGAAGGTTATATCATTTTCTACTACTTCCCGGAGTCTCTTGTTGTGAGCTATCGATATCTTTATTTTCTTGGCCATTGAGAAGGTTACACTATTGATTCCATCCCCTCCTAAAATCGTGTTGAGAGTCAATCAATGAGATTCATTTGACGACTTCGAAGGCTCTGCATTGTGTCGGCATCAGCCATAGTTGTTTTTGGCTCAATCCCTTAAAATATCCTTAAGATGGACATTCTTCAATAACGTTTCCACCACTTCACATAAATACCGGCAGTTCCTGATTTTATGGTCGTGAGCCCCATGATATTCACACTAGTTAGGATCCCTCTAGCTGGGATCAGATCTTATTGATCAAGAATCGTGCTTCTTAGATATTCCGAATCACCGATACCAACTCCACTAAGCTAATATTGAAGTTGTTATTAGATAACTTCGGATATCTAGAGTCTTGGGCCCTCTATACCTCTTTTTCTTAGAATGAACTGTTGTTCCGCTATTGGTCGGCTCTTCTATCAGGAGCGAACCTATTCGAGGAGCAAAACCGTTTATTGTTGCGTCCCCCGGTTCTTTCATAAAGAATGAAAAACCTTTTAGAAGATTGTCGATCATCATCAAAATCTCTTTCAAAATTTTCCTAATTTTTATCTCAGACTCGTCCCTTGGTCGATGTCAAGAACCCGAGCCGATCATCTTCTATTCTCATTTTTGACTCGTTACAGTCATAGACATGCGGCCACATGGTTACTTGGAATTCGAGTAGGATTTCCTTTAACTTTTGGGAGGCGTCAGAACTTCATGGATTCAAATACTTTGTAAACGCCTCTTCTGCATTCATCTAGTACAACCTATAGTAACATCCTCACTTTCTAGAACTGGATCATGACTTCTCGTAGAAATTAGAACTCACCTTGCGCAATCTTGAATATGTGTGCCTTCCTGGATTTTAAGTTCCTTAACCTGGCTGATGAATGAATCTGCAAGCACTTCAAAAGAGTTAATTGAATGCTCGGGTAAGAGTGAATACCATGTCCAGGCCCCCTTTGTAAGGGTTTCACCAAACTTCTTCGGTAAGACAGATTCAATCTCATGCTAATACAAATCGTTTCGTTTAACAGTCATGGTGAGGGCTCAAATATGCTCATGTGGATCTGAAGTCTCATCATGATTTGGTATGCCTGCCATTTAGAACCTCATTAGAATTAACTTTTTGTTGCGCTTTGATTAAGTGGGAATTGCATGTACTATTTTGAATATTGTCATTTCAAAACTCGCGGTGCCCTCGAAATATAATTTATTCGGGCGTGAAACTCCTTTGTATTTTGAACAATTATCTAGTTCATTTCCCTCATAAACCTCTTGAGCTTGCTTTTGAAGTTCTTGTTGACATTCCCATATCTGCTACAGGTTCCCCCGGCACCATCGAAACTGACTTTACCCTTTGGGGTGTTATTGTAGATCCTCTAAGCCGTTTGATTTACACGAGCGTTGGAGGAACCAGGCTCCTTCTTCTTTCATTATTTGAAGCTCATGACAATACATGTTTTAACTTCTTCATTACCTGGTCCTAATTTGATATATGACTCGTGATTGCTTTCTGCGATTCCTTTAATATTTTCAGTGTTTACACGACATGTTTCTCCTCCGTGTCATCGAGAGTTGCCTCCCACATATGCCGGGGGTACTGCCCTTAACAAACCGGGGTTGCTTCATCCACTTTGTTATGGGTGTCGCAAATTGAGTTTTCATGTTGAGGAAAATCTTCGAGTCCTCAACATTGTGTGTGATGTTGACATCATTAGCTGCACTTTTTGATTTCTTGATAAGGAAAAAATCAAACAAGTTAGTAACAAACGTAATAATCAAAGCAGTTACACACCTATCGAAGCCCTATGGTGGGGCCAAACTATTTACCCATAAAATGGTATAGTAAAAGTTATTATGTAGTTTATAGACAACCAAACTAATTTGATCCAAAAATGATAAAGAAATACAATTAAAAATGAGGCTTAGCGATTGAAATTGAAGAAGGTCACAATCCTGGCTCCAAGTGCAGTGTATCGAATGACAACAATAAAAGCAATGATAAAGAGAAATTAAAGTTATTTAATTGAGAGTGAAAGTAAAACATAGCATATGTTTCTCCAGAAATTCTGTGTATTACAATGGCTTTGGATCCTGCTATTTATAGCTATACCTAGGGAAACATGATCCTAGGATCAAGCCTCACTGAAATTATAACAAAGGAGTCATCGATAATTATGTAACGGCACGTCGTGAATGCAAATATTCTTTGTAATTGTTGCTCGTGTTAGAGAATATTCTCTCATTGAATGCTATCGATGACAAATGCTCAATTTGCGTCCATTGACCACACTCCCTTCATGATTTACTCGATATTGGTTGCAACTTCGTATCTGGTATTGGTTATTACTAGACTCACCTTTTATCTTTTTTTGGTTCCATGTGTCATGCTATTATTCGACCATTTATTAAAAACGAATTTTACCTCATACAAAAGAAAGAAATAAAAGGTTATAATTTAGGTTAGAGAATATATTGTGTTATTTTCTCTCATTAATCGTGTAAAAGTTTCTAATGTAGTTTATTGTGATGACCCAACCAGCTGTTTTATATATTATAGCCTACTTCCCTTATTTATTGTTTATTCCATTTTTATTTTTGGCTATGTCACTTTTTAGGGTGGTTGGTTTGTTTTCTAGGATAATTCTGAGTGAATTGGGACACCTACTCCTAAGGTTGGAAGCTTAAATTGAAAGAGTTAACTGAAGTTAAATTTTGTGTAAACGACAACGGAAAGGAGTTTTCATAGTTCTAATAGCTTATTATGGAGATTTTGGATTTAGGCATATGTTTGGATTTGGATTTGGAGATCCGTAGGTTGATTTGGTGCATTTTGGCAAAACTTAGAAAGTTGAAGGTTTGCAAGGTTAAGAGGTTTGACAGAGAATTGACTTTGTTGATATCGGGTTCGCATTTCGGTTATAGAACTGGAATAGGTCTGTTGTGTCATTTATGACTTGTATACAAAATTTCAGCATTAGTTTTAGAAGTTAGAAGTTTATTTATTCATTAGGCTTGAAATAGATGCAATTCATGATTTTGATGTTGTTTGATTACTAAGTTTGTGTTGCGTTTTAGGAATTGTTGGTATGATTAATAGAGGTCCCAGGGGCCTCGGGTGTGTTACAGATGAGTTTCAAACCAATCTCTTCATGTTTGGATAGCTGATATGTTGTCAGGTGTATGCCTTTTCGTGTTCATGAGGAAGGGAACGTGTTTGCAAAGCTTTAAAGGTCAATGACCCTTCGAGAATGCATGAGAGTGGTCGCGTTCACATAGAAGGTAGGTCGGCTGAGGGGCACTGGGGCTTAATCCTTCTCTTTCACGACGGAGGACCCGTATTCATGTAGGCATGGCCTAGTTGGTCATCGCATTCGCGATTGGGCAATCGCATTCACGAAGGGGAATTTTGGCTGAAGGCAAAGTCGTGATTCGCGATGCAAGGGTTCTTCTGTGTTTGTGAAGGATAAGCACCTGTAGATCTCGATTTTGGGAGAAATTTGAGGAAATTTTCACGTCTTGGATCGGGATAAGTATTTTTTACTCACATGTGTTCATTATTCATGATTCCCTCTTAGTTTTTATTATTTACATGGTATACTAATGTGAAGAACATGGGGATTTTAGTCAAAACTTCCTAAAATGAAGACTGGGGATTTGAAAGTCGATTTGATGCCGGAATTTGATAACTTTTGTATAGTTGGACTCGTAATGAATGGATGTTCGAGATTTTTGAATTTTGTTATGTTCCAAGGTGAAAGCTCGAGGTTGACTTTTGGGTTGACTATTTTGGTTAAAGATCTTAGCTTTATCATGTAGAATCAATTCATATGGTCTTTATTGATTATATTAAGCTGGTTTCTTTAGATTCGGATCGTCTGGAGGTCGATACGCACGGGAAGGCCTTCTTAAGGGAGTGATTTGGCTTGCTTGAGCTAAGTATCTTATCTAAATTTTGTTGAAGCATTAGTTGCCTGAATTTTTTGTGATAGCTACGTGCTATTGGTGGTGCATATGTGTAGGGTTGAGCCTATATTTGTGCATCGGGGTATTATTTACATGCTCGGGATAGTTCTTAGGCTATGACATGCCTTGAAATGATTTCTAAGCTTCAAATTGAGAAATTTCTCCTATTTGCACCCCTTTGTGAGTTATTTGTACCATATTTGAGATTTCATTGAGGTTATGCTTCTGGTTGATCCTGATAAACTATTATTTCTTGATGAAAATTGTTTGTTCTAGTTTTGATAGAACACATTGCACATGTCTACACTATAGCATGGTATTTATACTAGTCCAGGAATATGAAACTTGATAATCATTGATCATGTACATGTATCCCTGCATATTTTCTTTCTCTGTGATATGAGCTGGAGTAGTAGCATGGGACCACACCGGGCAGATTGTGATTATTAGCTGGAGTAGTAGCATGGTTGATTCTGTTATGTGATTTGTCCGTGTAGCACATTAGTTGTCCGTACAGCACATGATTATCTGTGTGGTTGATTCTATTATCACATGAGTTATTCGTGCAGCACATGAGTTATCCGTACAGCATGTGTATATGGATCCATCTCCCTAGCGTCACCCTCTCATATTTCACTCTTGATAATGTACGCGTGGATATTGAAGAAAACTGATTAGGGGTTTGGTTCGGATATGGAAAGGCTGAGGATATCTGTCCAATGTTTGTTTGGATATTTGCATTTCATCTTTACTTGCAATTTCTGTGAATAACTACTTGATTTAAATATATCGTATTTCTATGTGCAAAATATTGACTGAGCTGAGTATTTGAGTAACTGTACATATACACACACATATGTTTCTTCCTTTGATTTATTACTTGATTTCTTTATCGTCCTGTACTTGTTAAAATGATGAAAATGTACAAGTTATAGGTGGTATCATTTATAGTTCTCGCTTCTTATAGCACACCGAGGTTAGTTATGATACTTATTGAGTACATTAGGTTGGTTGTGCTCATACTACACTCTGCACTTAATTGTACAGAACTAGGTGCTGGGGACCAGTTGTAAACTTGCTTGTTGGATTGAGCTTCGAGGGGCGATGTAGAACTGCTTTCTTGGCCGCAGTATTGACTTGTCTTTTCATATATATATTGTTGTTTTAGTTCACACTATGGCTATTTAGTTTTCAGACTTTTATTCTAATGTACAGATAATTACTCCATAATTACCAATTTCTGGGGGGGATATATCTCATATTAGCAGTATCTTGTCATATTGAGATTTCAAACTTATGCTATTTCATTAAATTTTGTTGTTTTAGTTCTTTATTGTTATATTTCAGCTTGCCTGGCAAGTGTGTTAGGCGCCAACATCAAAGGTTGGAATTTTGGACCATGATAAGTTTGTTTTAGAGCTCTAAGTTAATAGGTTTTACCAGTCGTGAGCAAGTTTATAGAGTATTGCGTAACGGTACACAAACGTCTGTGCTTATCTTTGAAAGGCTACTGAACTACTAAGAAAACATCACTTTCATGTATTGTCGTGCTTACTTGTTATTTCCGAAAGTTAACCTTGACCCTTCTATTCTCTCCCAGATGGTGAGGACATATGCTACCGTATCAGGCGGACGACCACCAGCACCACCAAGTAGGGCTGCAAGAGTATGAGGCCATAATAGAGGCCGAGATGTGGCTCGTACTACAGCGAGAGTAGCACATGTGGAGCCAATAGTTGCTCCAGATCAAGAGAAGGTATTAGATGTGGTTGAGCCTGTGGGATCATCTAAGGCACCAGCAATGCCCATTGTGATAATTGGCCTCCAAGAGGCCTTAGCCTAGATTTTGACTATGTGCAAGAGTCTGCACAAGCAGTCTCCGTTCCAGTTGCACCAACCAGTTCACATAGCAGAGTAGTTGCCTTGACTCTTGCCTCTCATACTCCAGAGCAGCTGGCTCAGGGACTCCAAACACCAGGTATATTGCTATTTCATCTAGTTGTTTCCTCTAGGGACGAGGTTGGTCCCCATATGAGTGATGAGGAGCAGAAGAGATTGGAGCGGTTTGGATGGCTTAATCGTCCAGACTTTGGGGGAGAAGAGTCGGAGGATGCTTAGGATTTAATAGACCGGTGTCAGTAGATTCTTTGCACAATGGGTATTTTGGTCACTAGTGGGGTTTCATTTATTATATTTCAGCTAATATGGACAACATACTGTTATTGGCGGGCTCATGAAAAGTAATTAAAATTGACTGAAAGCTATTTAAAGATGCTTACCAATGAATTTGGAAAGAAATAGTTCTTCATAAAATCGCCTCGAGAGTGTTTAGGATTGAAAAATAATGTAAAAGGAGCTAAGTCCTGATTTTCACCTCTTTACCCATTTGTAGGCATTGAAATTGCAAATTCTTGCTCGTAAATGTGATGCCCGCAAATGCGACATACTCATCCCAAATGCAATCAGTCAGTGAAGTCCAAATGCGACAAAATTCTCGCAAATGCGAGCTAAGCTTCACATCTGCGAAGCTGCTAGCCCCCAGTTCCCAGTTGCAAAAGCGACTGAAAGATCACAAAAGCAAACACACATAGTCTGCATTCGCGAACTATTCTTCGGAATAGCAAAGTTCCGTCCCAGTATCACAAAAGCGATTAGTTGACCGCAAAAATGAGCTCGCAAATGCAAGACATACCTCAAAAATGCGAGCAAGACATCGCAAATACGAGCCACAACTCGTAAACACAAGATTTGTACATTGCACCAGCAATTTTCCTTTCACCAACAATTCCCAAACTCTCTCGAAACATTTTAAAAAACTCACTCGAGCCCCTCGAGCTCATATCCAAATAGGAAACAAGTGTATTAACATCCTATAAAACTTACTCACGACCATAAATCATAAAAAATAACAAATAACATGAATTTATCATCAACAAAAGAGTGTACAAGTCAAAAATATCATACGAACCCACTGGAATTGTCAAAATACCGATCCGATGTCGTTTACTAAAAATGCTCATTGTGGTCAACTCTAGTCATATTTAAGTCATAATATTCAATTTCTTTAAAATTTTACGTAAAACAATTTTGGAAAATGATATGGATGCAAGAAAATCAAGAAGCATCAAATAGAGCTAGGTAAAATCTCAAAACACATAAAGGTAAGTTAGTACTCAAAAGGATCGGTCGGGTCATTACATTCTCTCCCACTTAAATATACGTTCATCCTAGAACATACTAAGAGTCCCTCCAAAGCTGCAAATTAGCTTAATGAATTCATCATACCTTTACCCATGAACGATCTCATGCCACCTCTGCCAACACAAGTCCATGCACATGACCAATTGGAGATTCTTCCTTCGTCCTTAGCCCCACTAGGTGTGGAACAAAATTCCAACATCTGAAACCTCCTATGAGTTCTGGTCATTCTATGTACATATTGTATCAATTATGGCAAGCTGCATCGAGCCATCAATACGCTGCAAAGGTTAATCCACACAATATGACACATAACTCGTATACACACATCCAATAAGAACCATTTCTAAATTCTGAGCAAAAATACGAAATTATTCTTCCAAGAATTCCTTATCCCTAACATGATAATGCAAATAACAGGTCCAAAAATCTCGTCTCATCCAATACCAATAGTTATAACTACCTAGCGGGCCATTTTGAGTATTATAGACTTGTTCTCCCATTTATTACCTTTTATGTAATTGTTCTTTGTTATGTAACTTGAAGGGGTAGTTGGTTTAGTTCCTGGAATGTTTCGGAATGAACTGTGACACTTAGACTAAATGTTGGAAGCCTAAATTGAAAGATTTGACCGGATGTTGGCTTACCTGTAAATGACTCTAGACTAAAGTTTTGATGGCTCTGATAGTTTTGTATAGTGATTTTTGACTTTGAAGTGTTTTCAGATATGGATTTGGAGGTCCTTAGGTCATTTTGGCTTGAATTGGCGAAAGTTGTAAAAGTTAAAGTTAGTAGAGTTGAGAAGTTGGACTGGGAGTTGACTTTATTATTACTGGGTTCAAATTTTTGTTTTGGAAGTTGGAATAGGTTTGTTTTTTCATTTATGATTGTCTGTAAAATTTGAGGTTAGTCAGAGTTGGTTTGGTATGTTTTGGCATTAGTTTTGGAAGTTCAAAGTTCATAAGTTCATTAGGCTTGAATCGATGTGAGATTCGTAGTTTAAGTGTTGCTTGATGTGAATTTAGGCTTTGAGCAAGTTTTAATGATTATTTATAACTTGTTGGAATATTTGGTTGAGGTCCTGGGGGCCTCAGATAGATTTTTGATGGTTAACGGATTGAAATTGGACTTAGAATAATTTCTGAAGCTTTTGATCTCTGGTGCCATCGCACCTGCGGAGGATTGATCGTAAGTGCGGTCTTGTGGGAATTGGCTTGTGGTCGCAGGTGCGAGGATTGTTCCGCATCTGCGAGCCCACATATGCAACGAGCCTCCGTAGATGCGGAGTTTGGTTGAGGTGGGTTGCAATCGCAGAAGCGGACACGCTGAAGCGATGGGAGGATTGTAGAAGCGGATGCGCTAAAGCGGCGGGAGGATCACAGAAGCAGTCTCACATGAGCAATGGTTGGGCCATAAGCGCGGATGGTTGGGTCCTTAAGTGGATCCCGCATATCCTTGGCAACGCCAGTTACTAGATTTGGAGCTTCATTTGTTTAGAGACTATTGATGTAGCTGCCTTGGCATTCGCAGACCTTGACTCTCCTTATTTTTAGTTTATGAGTATTTATCTATCTTCCTAGACAGCTATTTTAGCAGTTAGACTGTATTGCCATTTAGATGCTCGTGTATTCAGTGACCCAAATTTTAGGAATTTATTCATGAGTTACATTATTTCCTTATCAGTTATTTATGAGATTTTCACTATTATGATAATTTAGTTATGGTTTCAAGTTAAAGATGTGTGGTTATTTGTCATTGTTAGCTTGCCTAGTATTGCAATACGCACATCACAACATGTGGGATTTTGGGTCATGACAATAGCCTAACTGACAAGCCACACCAAAGATCACGTGGAACCTCACATAACACGATTCGTACCCCAAACAAGCAATAACTCATATATATGGAAAAATGGAAAGAAAAAAAGGTAGAGGAATATCGAACAAGTACAACTGATGTAACAAGAAACGCATGATTTTTAGTAACTCATCCCATAAAAGGAAAAACAAAACACATGAAATAAACATAAGGGTATCTCATATAACTATGTTTCGGCATGCCACCCGATCCAAAACATATCAATTCACATAGGGATACCTAGCACGTGCATCAACATCAAACGCAATAGAGTGCACAAAGACAATTCTGGAAGGGTGAATAGATATAAGACAATATTGAAAGGAGGCCAACATAAATAAGGTGTAATAAGAAAACCAACATCACGATTTCCATCTCGCCCACATCGTCATAAGGCCTAAACGGTATTACAACATGCGTGCGAATAATCATGAAATCTCACAACCCATCGGGGGAGAAACACATAACATAAACCAGGTCACGAATAACATCCATTATGTCTGAATATATACCCATGGTAGCAATTGCGTCAGAGTAAGAAAACCCGGTATGATATACAATATGCATTCTCATTAGGAATAAAAATAGCCCCCAAAAAAGTTCCGATCATTCACAAACAAGTATATAACCTTCCAAAAGTCCATACCAACCTATTTATAGCACATACCATCAGCTATCTGATTCTGAATATATCTTCACGGTCCGTAACCAAGAAATACTCTTCCTGTGATAACATCCAATCTTTAAACCTCAAATATAATGGAATCTCCATATCCGATCCCAACTCCACCGCTTAAATGGTTGATACATCACTCGTACTCTAGCATCTTACCAAAATGCACATATAGAACTCTTGCGCCACATAGCAACACTTAAACCTCAACAACCCAAAACTAGGCGATCAGCGTAACACTAGCCAAACATCCGCAAGTCAAAACACAACATATTCTAAAATGCGCACTCTTCTCAGGCGACGTCAAATAGTGCCAACATTCTCTTAAACATCTTAAATCATCTGATCAAAACATAAAACCTTCCCTTCGAAACAAAAATGCAACCTTATGATCATAACTTTCAATCCCACATGGCGCAGCACCACTATCATGCTGACTCATGAAATTACAAAAATAACATAATCAGCTCTAAACCACAAGCAATTTGAACACCTCATCAACCAAGAACCCTATATTTAACTATGTCCTTAAAGGAGAACATCACCACACGTAATACCCTTCTACAGGTGTAGAAGACATCAACCCCTATTCGTGACCATAACCATCATGAATTCTTCAAAACCCGTTAACACACAATCAAGTCATCAGAATTGATCTCCTCTAACTTGACCAAGTTATGCAGACTGTCAAACCTAAAAGTAACTCAATCTGAAGTGCTCACTCTGAAGGAACCTTCCGCGAATCTGAAGTCATTTCTTGCATCTCTCTAATACTGCTATGTAAAATCATTCTTGATATAGAAGTATTGTAAATCTGGACACCACACATTATGAATCTTGAGCTTTAACCATACAGAAATCCAAAAATCGTCAAATTCCACATATGAATCTGGAACTCATTAGAACCTTTTCAATAGTCACCACCGTGCTCTAATCTCCACTACACATCCAATATGCACCAAATAAGCTACCCGTCGCCAGCATCCAAATAACCAGAAGAAGCATCTAAAAAATTTCTTTTTGTTGCACACTGCATTCATAACGAGCATCAAACTTGAATATTTTGCAAGAACTCTGTATACCCATAAGTCATAGTACATCATGCATCCACCGATCCCTTGCTTGAAATCATCCTTGATGAAACCTTTCTAGAATCATAGTCAATCCACAAGAAAATCCTAGTCCAAGGACTAATACAAAGCAGAACCATGAAAATTTGATCATCGATAAAAACTCCCTCACTTAGCTCAAAGTCATACAACACATTGTCAGTAACCCACAGTACCATTTCTTCATAGTTGTCCTGACCCTGTGTTGTTATTCAGCTGAATACTACCTAAACTTATGAAACACAAGTTATCAAACACTAAAGACTCTTTCAAGTTCATACTTATTCTTGTGAAAAACAAGACAACTTCCTCAAATGCTCTAAATCAATAGTGTATTCATTCCACCAAATAGAATCCTCATATGAAACACGTGACGTCAACCTTGAACGCAGGAGATAACCCACCATTTAGACTCAAATCAACACCTTTCCGTGACCCACCACAATCACAACAACTAGGCAACTAATAATCCTCTCGAGTCTATACTCGTCGACAAGATATAAGAATTTGCTTCATCCTACAAATGAATAAGTGAAAGATCTTTTAATGCATTTTCTCCCAAGACTAGACAACATATCGCAACGATAATCAAGCATCCACAACCCTTCGTATCCCATGCGCAAGTCATCAGTGCACAATAATACTTGGTGTTCAACATCGCATATGAATGAATAGTAAGAATCAAAGTAGCAGATTTCAAGCTGATATAAGGTCGGACGATAAGGAAAGAAAGAATGGTTGTTTTCTAAATGCCCTGTAGCCCCTCGAAGATAGGTATAGATGTCATCATACCAAGCTGGAAGACTCTACTAGACACTTGCTCATAACTTGTAGAACCTACAAACCTAGTGCTTTGATACAAACTTGTCACGATCCAAAATTTCACTGGGTCCTAATGGCACCTAACTCTAATGCTAGGTAAGACATAGAACAAGTTAACCAAAATGATAGATTATTCATAACAAAAAAAATGATTGAATTCTAAACAACCTCCCAAGGACTTGTATTACAACCCACGAGTGACCACGAATAAGATTGCAAATTTGGTTTGAGAAAAAATACATCATCGGTTTGAAATTTATATTAACATAAATATAAATCCTAAACTACCGCAAAAAAATTGTAGTCTGCATCTGGAGTGATAATACATCTTCAATGCTAGGCACCGTCCTCCACGCTTACTTAACTCCATAATCTATATGCAAGGTGCAAAAGTATAGTATGAGTACAACCGACCACGTGTGCTCAATAAGTATCTTGAATAATATCGTTGAAGTAGTAGCAAGGTTTTTAAGTCAAAAGATCCTTATGAATATAAGTTTTGCAGATAGATTTGTAATATAAAGGATACTAGGGATATCATAAAAGAGAACAAGAACAAATAGGCCAAGCAGTAAATGTCTACAAAGAAATCATTGTCTATTTTCTTATATCATAGCCAAACATTTTCATAAAGCGATAACCACCAAACTAAATAGTAAATTCTTCATAGTATTATGAATGTGCTCAAGATATCAATTCAAATGACAAGACAAAAACCTTCTTGCATTTATCTCATCCTTGCCAAATATATGAATGCATGACAAATTGGCACGGCAATACTCTTCGTACATTTATCTCATCATCATCAAGCATATGTATAACAGTACCAACAAGGTAAAAAAATGACAATAACAGTAACTTCAAAGTAGAGAGTACATACAAAACAACAATAAACAAGTAGAAAGCATATAAAAATGGTAACAAACGAGATAAGAGGCACACAAGTAGTGACAGCAAGTAAGGTAGAATAACATAAATTTCAACAATTAGTGAGGTAGAAGGTTAAGGTGAAATCACAACAGATAAGAGAAAGCCATAGATGTAGATATAACAAACAAGAAGGTAGATATGAAAGTAACAATAAGTAAAAAAAATAGAATGCATGGATAGAACAATAGCAAATACGGAAAAGGGCAAATATGCATTATAGAAAACACAGGTGCAACAATAACAACTCAGGATAAAGGTGAAAATGTATACCCAAGAAAAATATATCACAATATGATGCATGTCTCTCATCCTCTCATGCACAGAAACACCTTTCGTGCCATGAACACAAAAAAACGGTGGTAGCAATGTATTCATTATTAAGTCTAGCGATGACTGAATTTTGCACATCAATGGTTTCACAAAAAGTCCCTCAATTTTAATCAAATTATAATAAGATGAATCATAGTTTCTAGTATTAAAATTTATATTTATATTATTATAGAAGTCAAGTAAAACATGAGGCAAGAAATTCACATAGTCCAACAAGGCACAAAGAATTGTATAATCTACTTCGAGCATGGATAATTCTGGTACAAACATATACGTTCATCACTCCCGCATGAAGAAAATAATATCAATTAGTAGGAAATATTTTTCCAACAAAGCTAGGACAGACACTTACCTCCTTCGAAAACAAGTGAATAATCAACCACAACTTTTTCTTTAGAACAAGTCTCTAAACCAATCAAATCTAGCCATATATAGTTTAAACAATTCAACACAAGTTTAGAAATTATCCACAAATGAAAAAGATTCAATCTTTAGCTAAATTAAAAAGTTAATTCTTGGCTCAATTGGTCAAAACCCGAGATCTGTTCAGAACTCAATTACCCATTCACCGCGAGCTCGATTATGTGATTTGTTTCGAAATCTAACCTCGATTTAAGGTCTAAATTTCAATTTACAAAAAAATTTTAAATTCTTACCAAACCCCTACCACGAAATTCTTGGATTTGACGTTTAAAAATCATGAAAAGTAATTGAAATTAATTGAAAGTTAGTTAAAGATACGTATCAATGTATTTGGGAAGAAAAGGTTATTCAGAATTCGCCTCTAGAGTATTTAGGATTGAAAATGGTGTATAATGAGTTAAGTCCTGATTTTTCCGTCTTTTACCTAGCTGCAGGTATCGCAATAGTGCACTCATGTTCACAAATGCGACACACTGATTGCAAATTTGATCAGTGCATTAGGCCTAGTGAAGTTGCAAATACGGAAAAATTCTCGCAAATGTGATTCTTCCCCTAATCGCAAATGGGATAATGCTTCGAATTTGTGAAGCTGCTAGCCCCTAACTCCAAAGTGCAAAAGCGACTCAAAGGTCGCTAAGACAAACACACAGAGTCCAGAAATACAAAATATTCTTCACTAAGCAAAGTTCCATGCTACTATCGCAAACGCGATTAGTTGACTGCATAAGTGAGCTTGCAAAAACGATCCAGACCTCACAAATGCGAGAACTCCAAATTGCACCAGCAACTGGCCTTTCACCAGCAATGCCCAAACTCTCCGGAGACACTTCTAAAACTCATTAGAACCCCTCTGCTCTAAATTAAACATGCACACAAGTGTATTAACAACCTTCAAATTTGCTCTCTACCTAAAATCATCAACACAACATCATATAATACAAATTGGTCATCAAAACTCAAGAATTTTAACTTAAAATTTATTTTCATAATTTTTACATAATACGGTGAAATATACCCCAACCAAAAGTGTGTACAAGTCAAAAAATATCATATGAATATATCAAAATTGTCAAAATACCGATCCAATATCATTTATTATAAATATTGATTGTTTTCAACTTTAGTGTCTTTTAAGTCAAAATTTTTATTTTTTTCAAAAAATTTTGTATATTATTTCCATAAATGATACGGACTATGCATGCAAATCACAAAAAAGCCAGAAAAAGTCTTGAAATACAAAAATATAAGTTATTACACAAAATAACCGGTCTTTGGTTTGTTCTTCTTGTTCCTTCTAGAGTCATCACTCTTATAATTATTATTTCTTACAAACTTGGCATAATGTGAATTTCCAATCATATTAAATCCTTTGCTCTATCACAGCTCCTCCTTCATTTCTATATAAAATGATATTAGGTGGGGTAGTATCAAATTCCACCTCAACCAATAGCATGGCAAAATTCAAACAAGTCGTCTTTTCTATATTCTTATCCACCATCAATAGTTTGCCTACCAAACTTCCAAACTAACATAGACCCCTTCCCTTCTATACTTGAAATCAAGCTTCATTATCTTAGTCAAGATTGAAATAGTAAATAATTCTTCTCTAGTGAACTCCATATCTAGGGACCAAGCTTTTACAATAAACGGCTTGTATCAAAATGATATATCCCCTTTTGAACTACCTCATTCTTCCTTCAGAACTGTCAAACTAAACTAGAACTATACTATATTCTTATGCATTGTTACTTTATTTATTTTACCCCCAGTATGTGGATAACACCTTTCGATATAGCAATAGGAGGATAGGCTCCTAGGACATAGCACACAACGGTATTTTCCCAAAATTCAATCTCACAGCTTATATCATCATAATTGATTTTGCCAATAAGGTTCTTACCATGAGTGGTAGGTCGACACTACTCCAAATTGAATCCTTCATTAGCAATATTGGTATATCGAATTTATCCTAAATAAAACTATATATAGCACTTCACTTTGCTACACTTCTTGCGTCGTTGTCCCAAATGGCTCCATTTGCTCAGATTGATCTACCTTATCTACCTAGGATTGTTTGCAACTATCAATTAAATGTTGAAGAATATCCACTCATTCTCTCAGCTTTTCAACATCATTATATTTTTCCGATGTAATTGCATGTCGATTCATACTTTGAGTCAAATTAGGTTTTATTTTTCAAGGATGAATTCCCATACTTTCCACAATATTTTGTTGTTTGCTCTATGTCCTCATTAGCCGCTATAGAAGCCTCTGTCATTTTTGCTTTCCAAGAGGGTACATGAGCTCTCTTACCCATGGCACACACAAGTTAGACAAACATGCACTGAAAGAGAAATGAATACCTCATCTTAGGTTGATATAAATCTTATACTAAAAAACCTTAAATTTTCTAGAAAAGTTTTTAGTTTATTTTTTAATAAATGACCAGACTACAAATTATCAGCCTTTTCTTGCTAGCCCATTGATTACATATCATGGTGAAATTGTGGAAAACAAAAATTTATCATATTATATAACTGTCTCAAATTCTTATTATTTCATAAAAACATTTACCTTAATGAATAATTTGGTATAAATATTCGATGCAAATAATTTTATGCTTCGTTGGTAGCATATTTATCAAACAAGTCTACGTATTATATGGTCCTGCTTCATCTAGGTTTACTGAAGTGGATAGTTCATATACTAAAATTATTTCTCCTTCCATAAGATGGGCTACCATGACTAGGCATATTGAGGTGCAAGGAATATATAGGAAGTTATTGTTATATTACTATTCTTTTTTATCTCTCTTCATTAATCATTCGGGTCTTCTAAATAAATACCGGCTACAAGTATAATTTATGGCAAAATATATTCTTTCAATTAAATATTTTTCTTCATTTCGATCAAACTAATTATACCACAATCAATCAACGGTAAATGTTTACTCGCATAGGTTATTCATATCACACAAATGAATTCAAAACACGTATATTTTATACATAATCTATTGTTTAACCATGACTAAGTGATATGCATTACGAAAAAAATCTAACTACTAAAATTAAATTGCTTGGTATGATGTAAACACTAGATGTAGATAAGTATATGTCATCAATCAACCACATATCTTCAATCCCAAACTAGTTAAGTTTTTATTATGTGAATTATTTGTATTCACTTTACTTTATCCGAATTTGAGACCTAAAGTGGACATTAGGACAAGTGGCTCTACAAAATATCCTTGAGACTTATGGTCTTACGTCCTTAATTGATCCAATACAATGTACTTTATCTATAGGCATTATAGAAATGATAGAATATAAGTCTAATTGTTCTTCTCGAATTGCTTGGGAATGGGGAGGAGAGAGGGGGTGTGCCTATGAAAAGCTTATAGAAAGAAGGGAAAAAGGCATAAACGTGACTCTAAATGTTGTAGTTGCCTCCCTCTCTCCGCTCAATAACTGAAAAAAAGAGCACGACGCAAAGTCAAGTTTGCGGAACTAAAATAGAGGTGGAGTCTGATTAACAAATTATCTTTCCAAAATTAACTAAAGACATTCCACATTAAAAAAATTATTTGTTACAAAGAGTTTGTCAAGTTTTTTAATAGAATTACAGTTGCAAATTCTACTAGATCATGCAATAATTTTTTCTGTCAGAAAATTTGAGCTTTTGCCTATGATATTATGTCATTGTAAGTATATTAACTTGACACGAAAATAACCTCCCTGAAAAAGTAGCTTGAAGATAATGAGTCCGCAAATGCTTATTCTCTCTCCCTAAAATTCCCATCCAAAACCATTAACAATCAAATGGACTTGGATCAAGTTCATCAAATTCCTCCTCCTAAATTCCCATACATCAATACCAATCAATCACCCGATAAACCCAAACTGCCCATTATTAATTTCAAGGATAAGTTGGTGCAAAGTGATCAAGATAATTCAATCAATAAGATTATTGATACAAATTCCCATTATCCAACTGCATCACAGGAGGTTGGGAAAGAAGTCCTCAAATGTTCCTCAAACATCCTAAAAGTCCAGTTAACTCAAGAGGATATCCATTGAATATATCAACCATGAAAATTATCGACTATAGTCAAGCTTCAAGGGAGGAGAATCCAACACCATTTGCTTAAAGGAAAATATATGAACTGTGGAAAACTAAGGAAAACTTTCCTTTGATCAATTTAGGGTGTGACTACTACATCATTAAATTCAGTAATGAGGAAACTATACAAAAAGCCCTACATAATGATCCTTGTTCGTCTTTGGTCATTTTCTATCGGTGCAAATATGTGAGCCAGATTTCCTTCCATCAGAAGCAAGAATATCAAACACTGTAGTTTGGATTCTCCTTCCCCAATTACCTAAGAAAGTTAATGATAGATTACTCATAAAGAAGATTGGTAACAAAATTGGCAAACTCTTAAAAATTGATGCATGTACTTCCTCAACTCTTAGAGGAAGATATGCTAGATTATGTGTTGAATTGCCTTTGGATGTAACAGAAGCACATTTTATCTTCATTGGAACACACAAACAAGTTATACACTATGAATATGGGAATTTTTTATGCACTAAATATGGAAGAATGGGGCATGCATAATCCAAATGTCAATATAAAATTGTTGTTAATGCCTCTTCTCCAACTATCTTGGACTCTACTGCTAACCAATCCAAGATTCATAAAGCAGCACAACATGTAAATGAAGATTCAGTTCAATCCACTAAGGAAAAAGTGTGGCAGATTCCCAATAAGAAAGAAGGCCAATCACAAGAACACCCCAAGTAAATCTAATGAAAAAATAATCGCTTGTCAGGTACTCTCTCTTCTCCCTCATTAAGTGTTAAATCGTTTGATAAGCAACTGCCTCTTAATGTTCCTAATAGGATTTCTTCTAAAAATTACACTATCAGAAATTTCAGCCCATCATTAACCCCTGCGACAGGTAGCAAATTCCAAGCTTTGGTTAATCCACCTAAGCTAGATTGCATGGTATTAGACGTGCCCCATCTCACAGCTTATTTTTTCATGTGGAAAATTCGATTAAGGACCAACCAAATCCCTTGCATGACACTAATTCACTGCCTAGTCCCCTAACTAATCAAATTAGCAATTCTATCACGCTAGAAACAGCTCCCAATGATAGTCTAATCCCTTCTGGCCTCAATAACCACCTTTCTAAATTAACTAATCCTTGCATGAACAATAAAATACAACAACAACACATGTCCCAAGACTCCCCCGTTGGCCAACAAATGGTATAAGAAACCAAATACATTCTAGAGAATAAATCTAAACAAAATCATACTAATATCATCGGCCCAAACAACCCACAGAGCATGCAAATAGAGGTAATAAGTATTGACCTCCCTAGAATACTAGAATCCCTAGTTACCCCTTTAGAAGTATCTTCTACTTCTCCTAATATAAATCATCTCTCAAGTAAACATGCCCAGAATCCCAGTATCTCAAAGAAGGTGTTTTCGTCTAGTCCAAATCCTAAGGCACTAACGTGCCCATATAACGTCCAATCCTCAAATCCCTCTGTCATCACAATCAAACAACCAAATCTTCTTTGTTCAACCACCCCCTCTCTCTCTCAAGATCACCAGCCCGTCTCCTGGGTAGAACAAGCATTAATGGGTCATGCAATATCATTTAACATGATACTTGATAGGCAGGAAACTGTGGTTCCTCCAAAGTTCACACTTCCTAACCCAGCTGGTATCGAAAGGGATGCATATAGCAATGAGCTACTACTTCAACCATGTCTGGTTGAACAACGTATTATACCTCATAGCTCCATTGATGAACTCCAACCTAGCCCAAGCCATGAGAAACCAATGGAGACTGCCACCTGACTACCACCCAATCCAAACTCAGAACATGCAAGTGGATCTCTCATTCTTTCCACCAGGGGAGATCTCAAACATGAACCCAATACTCATGCCATTGTTAATGCCAAACAGCCATGCAACGAATTAGATAGTCAACCAAATGCAAATTCCTCCACATGAAAACCATCTTCAACCAAATGGTCCTCCAGTTCAAAACAATGTTCCACGACATCAAGCACCTCCCAATCAACCAGAACTAGAAGATCATCCAATAGAGGATGCAGAGGAGTTGAACCTGCTGGGGTCAGACAAAATCCTAGAGTTTTCAAGTCTAAGCGATATAAAGGTATATCTATTCAGGGAAATGCATGTGAAGGGGTATGTTCTCAGTTGTCCCCCAACACTCTACCAATTCTCAATGAATGTCAAGCCTCCACAGGACCCCACTGTTGGAAGCCATGCAATGATCCTAGTACCCTCGATCAGGAGGAACCCAACTCCCCTTCCACAGAGAATGAGGGATAATGGTAGCATGCATAACCCTAATCTCTCTAATATGATGCCTCATCCAGTAAACTTTATCATTTAGAATATAAGGGATGGTGAAAATGATGCTTTTAGAGTAAACATTAAGGAAATGATTGATACCCATAAACCCAGTGTTGTCACCTTATTGGAGGCTCTTATGGAAAACCACATCTCTCTCCTTAATTACTTTTCATTCACTCAAATGATCGATGTCCCATCAGAGGGACAGTCTGAAGGAATGGTCATTCTATGGAAACCAGACGTGGTCACAGTGAAAGACTTTGTGAGAAGGAACCAATAGATACATGCTAATATTGAGGTACGTCCTTTAATGTTTTCTTGACTTTTTTCATCCATTTATGCTATTACTAAAGTAGAAAATAGAAATAATCTTTGAAGTAATATTGACGGAATTTATGAACATTACAAAGGACCATGGCTTTTGGGAGGTGATTTTAACCACACTTTCTGTAGGGATGATAAGTTTGGGGGTAAAAATATTAATAGAAGATGTAGTTCTCGTTTGTGATCTAGCTTAATCATTGTACCCTTTTTATCTTGGTTTTAAAGGTCGCAAATATACGTGGTCTAACCACAATAGAAAATCTAACCAATTAATTATGGAACACTTGGATAGAATCTTTGTAAATGACAATTGGCTGAGTCTGTTCCCAAAACCTATGGCTTCCGACCTTCCAAAAATGCATTATGATCATAACCCCTTATTAGTCCAATTGTTCCCTCATAATTTCTTTCATAATGAAAAAATATTTAGACTTGAATCTATTTGGTGTAGGCATTCTGATTTTGTTAATATAGTCCGGCTAGTTGGCATACTAATGACCTATCTAAGGCTCAATAAGTTTTTAAAGAAAATAATCATTCCTTGGAAAAATAATACCTTTGGTGATATCTTTAAAAAAAAGACTTCTGGCGCGCCTATGGGATTCAAAATTCTCCAAAGTACTAAACCAGTTCCTTCCTAATGAACCTGGAGACTACTCTCCAACGAGAGTATAATGCCTTTCTAAAACTGGAAGAAGCCTTTTGAAAGCTTCGTTCAAGAATTAGTTGGTGTAACAAAGGAGATCGTAATACTCGTTTCTTCCACAGTATGACTACTAATAGGTATTAAATAAATTATGTATTTTAAAGATGGAAAAGATAATTGGATTATGGATGCTAAATCCATTTTAAAACACACTCTCAACTATTTTGATACTTCCTACAAGACTTCTAAAACTGTTAGTGAGATGGCTTCTTTTAAAAATCAAAATGATTATTTCAAAATTATTGATTTAATCACCCTTGATAATCTTTTTACTAAGAAAAAAATCAGAAAAGCTATTTTTTCATTAAGCCCTTTAAAACTCCGGGTCCGGATGGTATTTGCCCCTTCTTTTACCAAAGATATTGAAATATTGTGGGAGATTCAGTCATAAAATTCTTCCAAGACACTTTTGAATCTCAATATCTCCCTAATGGAATTAATGATACGTACTTGTGCCTCATCCCCAAAATTGACATTGTCACTGATCTATAAACTTTTAGACCTATTGGGATTTATAATACGGTGTACAAAAATTTTTTTTAATTTTAACGTTCGACTTTCATTGCTATCAACAAATTTACAATGAGGAGTTCTTTGTAGTAGTATAGACTAACTACTACTATACAAATATATCTATGCTAATACATTCCTTACACTATCGACTAAGGGTAATGATTTAGTTGTCGCAATCCCATTTTCCATCTCTTGCATTTCCTGCCTCGAATATGTACAAGTATAGCTACTTCACGGTAGAACTGATTCTCATCAAATGTTTTTCCTTCAAATCTAATAATATTCCTACTTCTCCATATGAGTGATACTGTGGTGACAAAAGCAGTAGCCACCACAGCCTTCTGGCACACCTTGCTTCTAGCAAAGCAACATACCCACTGAAGTTCAACATTCCAGCTGCAAATTGTCCTATTATATCCCAGCCAATAGCAAATTCTTTGCCAAAGATTCCTAGTAACTGGACAGTTGAAGTAAAGATGGTCAAACTCTTCTACAGCTTGATGACAGAAGACACATTGCTCCTCCACACTAACTCCAATTTTCAATAGTCTGTCAACTGTGGGGAGTCGACCCTGAGAAGCTAACCATGTAGTGAACATATGCCTTGGCAAGACATTTTTAGTCACCATAATGTTCTTCCATTCCACCCTAGGGAAGGCAGGAAGCATAGAGTGATACAGGGACTGAATCTGAAATTTTCCTGATCTGCACATACCTGCCAGTCTGTTCATGAGGTCCCCATGCAATCTATTATCAGCCAGTAGAGGGGTTCTGCATTCACTAATTTTCCTAACTACCCAAGAAGCATTCTTGGGAGTAGTCATAACATCAATGGTACTACTCTTTATATAGTAGTAATGGATCCACTTAATCCATAGACAATCTTTTTTCCTTGCCAAATCTCATAACAGTTTAGATATAGCAGCCTTATTCCAAATCTGTATGTCAATAATATTGAGACCACCAGCAGTGACTGGTCTGCAGATCCTGTCCCATGCTACCAAAGATCTTCTGGACACTGTTGCATTGCCAGTCCAGAGGAAGGATCTACAAACAGCTTCAATTACTTTGACCGCCTTTTTAGGCAAGATGAATATCTGTGCCCAATAGGTTTGGATTCCAAATATCACTGATTTAATAAGCTGACTCCTACTAGCATAAGACAACAGCTTGGCAGACCAACAGGTAATTCTATCAGTAACTCTCTCAACCAGTGGCATGTAGTGATGAGTATTGAGTTTCTTTGAATGGAGAGGGATGCCTAAGTATTTGAAAGGGAGTTGTCCCTCACTGAATCCCAAAGCTTCAAGGATAGCTTCTTTATCTGTCTGATGTACTCCAGCCAGGTACACAGCACTTTTAGTGTTGTTGGCAGATAGACCAGATGCTGCAGAAAATGTAAGAAAAGTTGTATGCAATATTTGAATAGATATGAAGTCAGCTCGACAGAACAATAACAGATCATCTGCAAAGCATATATGGGCAGAATCAAGCTTCCTGCATCTGGGATGGAAATTGAAATCACCATTCCTATGCAACTGAGCCAATATTCTGTTTAAGTACTCCATAGCAAGGACAAATAGATAAGGAGACATAGGATCCCCTTGTCTAATACCTCTTCTAGCAGGAAAAGGTTTAGTGAGCCCATCATTCATCACTAAAGAGTATGTCACAGAAGAAACACAAGCCATAGTCCAGTCAACAAATTTGGCAGGGAATCCTAGATCATATTGAGGAACCTCCATTCCAAAGTGTCATAAGCCTTCCTCAAATCCACCTTTAATACACATCTTGGAGAAATACCTTTTCTGGAGTATCCCTTGAACAATTCATGACTGAGCAAGACATTATCAATAATGCTTCTACCTTCAATGAATGCTGATTGGGCTTCACCAACAATGTCATCAATAACAGCTTTCAACCTCCTAGTGATAACCTTAGATATTATTTTGTAGATAGTGGTACAGCATGCAATAGGCCTATAGTCCTTCACTGTTTTAGGCACTTTAACCTTGGGCACAAGAGAAATGGCAGTAGTATTGACCATTTGAGGCATCTGGCAGGTACAAAAGAATTCCCTTGTTGCAGCATATACATCCTCCTTGACAACCTCCCAGTTTTTGGTAAAGAATTCCACAGGGAATCCATCTACACCAGGAGCTTTATCTTTGGGCATGTCTTTAACAACATCAGATATTTCATCCAGAGTTACATCCTTAATAAGTGCTCTGTGCTGGTCTAAAGTAAGGTATTTTCCTTCCTTGACAATAGAAGAATTAATACAAGGCAATTCTGAAGTACTCTCACCCATTAATGACTTGAAGACCTCAATAAATTCCTGCTCAACAGCCACTGGTTCAGTTAACTTCACACCTGTTTCAGTATAAATGGATGTAATGTTATTCTGGCTGGTTCTTATCTTCCACTGAGCATGAAAGTATTTGGTGTTGCCATCTCCACACTCAATCCAGCTTGCCTTTGATTTCTGTCTCATGATTTGTTCTTCAATATTACTCCACTTCTCAATGTCATGAAGGGCTACTTTCTCCTCTTTAAATAGTTGTTCTGAAAAAGGATTCTGGAGAAGTTGGCTTTGAATAATATCCAGAAGTTCTCTAGCATGGATCAGTTTCTGTTGATAGGAAGCCATATGCCTATTCATTTCTCTTAAATGTTGCTTCAGATTCTTCAACTTATACCATATCTGTTGTAAGGGTGACCCCTCACTGTTTTGAGACCATACCTGCTGCAAAATAGAAGAGAATTTAGGATCCTCCATAAGAGCATAATACAATCTGAATGGTTTAGGATGTAGTAGCTTTTGTCTCCCAAACTGTATAAGAATAGGGGAATGGTCAGAGACTGAGGGATTCATAAAGTCTGCTTCCAAATGGCCAAACTGTTGAATCCACTGAAAATTACCAAGTGCCCAATCAATCTTGCTATAAACCTGCTTATTAGTCCATGAATACTTCCACCCTTTTGATCTGATAGGGGTAAGCTGGAGATCATAAATAAGTTCCTTGAAATCCCTGACTTCAGCATCTGTCACAGGTGAACCAATCCTATCATCAGAGTGCAGAACAGAATTGAAGTCACCACTGATCAACCATATATCTGAACTTGGAATGTTGATGCCTCTCATATCATTCCAAAGTTGCTTCCTCAGAATTGCGGTATTGTAAGCATAAATAACACTCAAATGCAATCTGATTTATTAACAGGATCCTCTACCAGACAGTGTATAAGATGCTCAGTTACACATGAAATATGTAACTGTATATGTGGTTTCCAGATTAGCCAGATTCTGCCATTGACTGCATTGGTGTAGTTATATTGGACCTTCCAACCTTTAGCAATCTTATCAACAACCTTAAGTGCTTTGTGTTCTTTAACCCTAGTTTCAAGGCAACCTAGAACATCAACTTTATTCCTAGCCAGAAAGTTTTTCAGTTCTTTCTACTTATGGGCTTTATTAAGCCCTCTAATATTCCATTTAACTATAATCATGAAATATTAGGAGGCTTACATAAAGAAGGCCCAGGATCTTGCTGCTGCACCTTTCTAACATCATCATTGATTCCAGCAATAGCGTTGCCTCTTTCTAGCTCCAGCATTGTCCCAGTATTTCCACTGTCATCACAGTCATGGTTATCAGTCTCTACTTCAGTTCCATGACTTGTACCCATATCAGTACTGATTTGTATCCTCTGCATCCTTTCAACTGGCTGAACAGAACTCACAGACTTGTTAGGCAAAGTACTGGTAGCCAGTGCTTCACTCATCAGTGGGACTGTAGTAATACCAGGTTGAACAGATTGCACTGACATGCTAGGCAATGTGTTAGAGGTCATTGCTTCACTTTCCAGTGAATCTTTGTTCTCTATATTAGCTTTAGGAATCCATTCTTGCCTTGGTTTCTTCCCTCGAGGCCTTTTCCTAAGCTCCTTACTTTGCTCTGGCATCTCCTGTTCCTCTACATTATGTCCATTATACCAACAGTCAAGGGAGTTGTGACCAAACTTCAAGCAATGGTTACAGAATTCAGGTTTCCAGTCATACTCAATCCTTTGAGTCATCAACCCAAAAGGAGTTTCAATTTCAATTTCCTCAAGCAAGGGATAGGCAGCATCAACTTCAACCAGCACTCTGGCATATGAGATCTTCTCAAAATGAGCTGTGATTTTGTCAGAATACAAAGGCTTACCAATTGCACTAGCGAATTTTCTAAGAATTTCTGATGACCAATATCCCATTGGTAAGCCAGGGAACCTAACCCAAACAGGAATAGTACTAAGCACATCATTTTGAAATGAAAAATCCACAGCCCATGGTTTCAGCACCATTGGCTTATTTCTGTAAGAGTATGGACCATATTGGATCACTAGATTCTTGTCCTCAACACTGTTAAAGCGAAATATGCAATATCCATCAGTGTGCATTAGAATCTGTGGCTTAGCCACAAAATTCCAGACATGCATAACATAGTTCTCCAAGAATTTCTCAGTAGCATTATCTCCGATAATGTACCCAATTAATGAGGCACTCCAGTACTCCGACATGGATTCCAATTCATCAGCACTAATTTTAATTACCTTTTTTCCATCCCTATCAGTAGGGGGAACAAATGATAAAACCTTACCCATATTATGATTGCCTTTGACAACCTCAGCCATAGTAGGGGATGAATGTTCAGAAATGGCTATATCAGAAAATTGAAGTTTCCTCACAGCTATGTTTGCAGGATCCGCAACATTTACCTTTGATTGAGGCTCAACACTAACAATTTCATCTGCATGCAGGGGATCTTAGCTTGAAACTTTTCAGGTAGGAAGTTCCCGAAAGTTAACGGTTCTAGTTCTCGTGTTATTCCTGGAGCAGGAGTAACGATTTGTGTAGTAGGAGGCACTGCTTGACGCCGGCGACGCGCCATGAATGACGAGAGAGCTTCTTGCTAACGTGCGCTGCGAAAGCACTGTTTTATTGCTTATCGTGCGCCGAGAGAAAACCAGTTTTTGTGTTCCCACACTATTTACGATGTACAAAATTAATTCCAAAATTATTGCTAATAGACTAAAATATTTCCTCTAAGTTATTATTAACCCTTCTCAATCTAGTTTCTTAAAAAATGGGAGAGCTAGCGATAATGCCATAGTTATTCAAGAAACTATCAACAATGTGTGCTCCTCAAATAGCACTAACTATGATATGCTATTAAAAATTGACCTTGAAAAGGCTTTTGATAAGTTAGAATGGGATTTTATTTATAAAACTCTTGTTTTGTTTAACTTCCCTCCCAAAATTTCTAAACTCATTATGCATCGTATTTGCACTAGTATAGTTGATATTCTTATCAATGGAACCAAGATAAATTACTTTATCCCTAGTAGAGGAATTCATCAACGTGACCCCATGTCTCCATAGATATTTATTCTATATATGAAACTTATGTCTAGGTTAATTGATAATCAAGGGGACACTTTAATGTGGGATCCTGTAAAAATTACCCCTATAGGTCCTTATTTTTCGCACCTACTTTTTACCGATGATTTAACCTTAATGGGTAAAGTAACCATAAGATGGGTAATTGTGTTAATCACTGTATCAAGTTGTTTATGGAAGAAACTGGGATGTATATCAATTATTCTAAATCCAGGATTGTGTTCTCCAAAAATGTCAACGGGACATTTCTAACCATTTTGTAAACATATTTAAATAAGAAGCCTAGTGTTGAGTTTGGAAATTACCTGAAACTCATGCCTAAGGATTTTCAATTTGTCATCGACAAAATGCGAGCAAAACTATCTCTTTGAAAGAATAATCTTCTTAATATTGCGGGAAGAACCAACTCTTAATGCTATACCCTCTCATGTAATGCAATACACTATGCTCCCTAAAAAAGTATTAAGTCAAATTGATAAAATTCAATGAGATTTCATATGGGGGTACCACTAATACTAAGAAAAAACTCCATTTAGTAAATTGAAAGACCGTCATACAGTAAAAATTAGAAGGTGGCCTAGGAATTCACTCGGCCTTCTAAAAAAATTTTGTGCTCCTTACTAGCCTTCGTTGGCGCCTTATTAATCTTCCTAAAAACCTTTGGGCTCCACTAATTGCCAGTAAATATGCCCATAAAAAACCATTCTCAAATTGTTCCTATATCTAGGTTGCCCTAGTGAAAGGCTATAAATTCTAATGAAAGGAACCTTGTGGCATCCGAGTAGAAATTCTAAAATTCATATTTGAACTTCTAGATGAATTCATAATGCTTCTAGCTTTAGAAGTAGTATAGAAGGTCCTCCCCATAAATCAGATCACTCCATCTCTCTTGTTCAACTGATAAGGAATGATCACTAGGATGTTTCTAAAATATCCTTTGACCTACCCCTTAATCTAACAAATAAGATAAATGCTACTCCTATGCCTTTATGCTCAATAGGTAAAGATCTCATATCATGGGACAAGAATAGCAATGACATGTCTACCTCCAAGTCTTGCTAAAAACTTTTAGAGAATAACCACATGATCACTCAGGATAAAGAGTCTAATTCAATTCGGTTTGGGATCTCCATTGTCCTACTAAAATCAAGTTCTTCATTTGGCAATGCATGCACAATAAAATCCCATGCAAAGCCTACCTTCACTATATTGGCATTAATATTGATCTTACTTTCCCTATGTGCAAATAAGGGCCTAAGGATGCCACTCATATATTTCTCCAATGCCCAATAGGTACCCGTTATTGGTCAAGTATTGGTCTATTAGTCAAGCAAAGTAATGCTTTGTCCAACTGGTTAACTAATATTCTCTCCTTTTCTATTTGGAATCTATGGAAAAATAGAAATAACAACAACGTCAACAATCTGGACCTAGATATTAATCCTAGCCACGTTCTCCATTAAATATGGGAATATCTATTCTTTACTGAAAAAAATTCAATATAACAATCTACAACCAAAATTAGAACCCACTGAAGAAGACCTCCTCCAAATACGATAAAACTTAACATTAATTGGGCGTTCTTGAAAGAAAAGCTTCATGAGGATAAGCTTCAATGTCCAAACCTGAGAATAACAGTTGCAAGAAATTAGAGAAGGAAAGGGAAGAATCAAATGCAATCAACATTAATACAACATGCAGTCACCATGATCGACTAGATGAGAACATGGAGATAACAATTTTCACTAACATTTGTTTCCTTTTTTTACAGTAACTTGCAGAGGGACAGTGGTACAATTCATGGAAGCATCAACAATCAAGATAACATGATTACTTCATCAAGATTACTCAACAGACAAGAAGAAATCTACAAACAAAAATTATGTGCACAGTCTACATCGCCACTTACATGCACTACACTGGAATGCAGACAAGGAGTTACACAGCCAGCTGAAAGGGAAAGGATTCGAGGTCAGCTCTCGGGTCAATCTAAAGAAATACAAGCGTGGGTGTCAAGACCAAAGAATAATGGGAATTTATTCTTCCATTATCTCATGTCCAATAAAGAAATCTTGTGTATCCACATTGATCGATGTCTGTTGGTGGCACGCTTGATTCAAACGAGGTGTTTTTCGCACAAAGCATCATCAATGTTGTGCAACACACATTACTTCTTCCTGCATGCGCGACTAGTGAAGCTCGGTCTTGAAGCAGCTGCATTGGAATTGTTAATTCACGAATGTGTTATGTTAATTCTTCATGCAAGCGTGACAATTGAAGCACGGTCTTCAATAGAATTGTTTATTCACGCTTGCTTTGTGGACTTTTTCCAGAATCCCATATGGCATGAGGAGTTACATGGGAATTTTTATGTTGGCATGTCTTCTTATTTTTTAATGAAATTCCAATTGGTGGTATTAATGCTTTGCATTCAATCCAATGGAAGGTATTTAAAAATATGCAATATCACAAGCCATCACATGTCTTCTTATTGAACGCTTGATTCAAACGAGGTGCTTTTGGAACACTTTAGCAACAAAGCTGTTCCTAAACTGTTTCCATCGTTTCTTCATCTTGCAAGCGTGATAAGTTGGTCGATTAAGGCAACATTTTCAATTGGATTTTCACGACAAATCATAGCTCCTCTCATGAATTACTCGCACATGGTCATTTCACGGATGCAATTGTCAAGTTGGAATATGGGTATATCAATATTAATACTTGGTGCTGCTTCTCTGGAGGAAGGAAAGGAGACATTGCAAGTGCATGGTAGACAAAGTATGGAGTTAATGTACAATTAATACAATTGGTACCAAATTTTAAGTAGAGTCGTCACTTGTGATACCAACTCTGAGTATACTACTCAGGTAATAAGATGAATGTAGTTGTTAAATTTTATTTCTCTCTTCGTAAGAACCCAAGATTATGTAATTATTTTTGTGTTTACTTATTATTATAAAATCTTGCCCTAGGCGTTTGCCTAGCGGATTGCCAAAAAAGAAGTTCATGCAAGTATAGGAGGGGCTTTCAAAAACAACTTTGATAATTTGATCATGGGTTTTTCAAAATCTTGCTATACAACATACTCTTTGCAGGATGAACTTCTAGTACTGGAGCAAGGACTAAAATTAGTTGTGGGGATGTCATATGCTGCTATAGAGATTGAATCAGATTCAACGAATATAATAAAGATTCTTATGGATGAGATTGCCAGTACTAATACATGTTTACGTAACTGCAGATCATTGATGCACCAACTGAAATTCCCGGTGATCAAGCATAATATTAGGGAAGGAAATGCAGTAGGAGATCGGTTAGCTAAGGAAGTAGTCAAGAATTTCAAACCTGATAAATGCTATCACCTTGTACGTCCACCTCTTTTTGTTGAAACTGTTTTGGAAAAGGATATGCAAGGTCTTTGTTTTGGAGTTAAACAACTAAGTTCCAGTGTTTGTAATAGTCTAGTAACTTTAAATAATAATGTCCGACGAGACTATATAATTTCGTGTAAGTTTTTGCTTACATTAATATATATGCTCCTTACCGTTCAAAGGAAAAAACTTGACAAGAAAAGATTTTCACGAATAAAACGGTCAATTTTTTTCGAAAAAGAAATACTCCTAGTTAGTTATAAGTTGAACTTAAGTAGTAACTTTGGCTCATATCTTACACATGTTAAATTTTTTACTAAGTATAAATAATAGAATTTAAATCCAATAAATAAAATAAATTATAGTAGAATTTAGAATTTAGAACTCGAACTCATAACGTTCACTCGGATCCGCTCACACAATATCTTAAGATAAGATGCTATTAATAATCGGGAAAATTATGTATATTTAATATTTCAGAAGGCTTTCAAAAAGAAAACCTCAAAAATCTAAACCTACTATTTCATAGAACTTCATGAAAAACATAGGTAACGGATGCCTGATTTTCTCAATAATTATACTATGTGGGGATCTACTTTGACCAGTGAAGGGATTGAATAAAAACTGACAAGGTAGTTATATAGCCATTAGGGTATGCACCACAATGTAATTAAGGTTTTTGCTTGAGTGTCCATTTAAATGCAATTTATGGAAACGGATGGTAGTTGGATTTTGACTGCCTCAATTGATTATGTAAGTAAATCTAAGTAGGTGATTTCACTGCTTAGATTTTGTATTTCGTGGCTTCTCAAATTTATTATAAAACAAAAGTAACTGTATCTATATATTCTCTAATTAGAGATGTCAACAATAATATAAATTAAAAGGAAGATACCAGCTATGTCCATTCGTAAGCAGTTTATTATAAAAATTGGCTAATTGATAAAACATTATTAATATTAGCTAAATTAGTCGCTTAGCTGTTTGTAGCAAAAAAATTTCAAATTTTTGCTTTGTTTTGAGTGAGTGTTATTAGAATAGATTGTGCACAACTTAAGGAGCTTAAATATCAATTTTGGGATGATTTGGTAAAGTTTTGAGGTGGTTTGAATTGAAATTCGAAGTGAAAGTTGAACATGAAAAAAAATGATGTATATCACATATGTATCAATTGTGTATCACATATATATCCATGTATACTTGTGTGTGAGATACATGCCTGATAGAAGTTTGATATATGTGTCGCATAGGACTTTTTCGAACTCGATTTAATTACGAATTTTGATACAAAATCAGTCCAAATCACCTCCAATCTTCCTCAAATTTTGTATATTGACGTATCTATATATTTCAATGAATTTCATCTATACTCATTGAAAAAATTCTCTTTTTGTTTAGATTTTTGGAATATTGTATAGATTTTTGTATTTTATCACCTTATTTGCTACCCCGTCTATGAAATTTCCTTTCCATCTTGTATCTAGTGTTGCTAATCAACCTTAAAATATGGAAGGTGATTTTTGCATGTGATTCTTTGATAGAAAGAATCCTATTATTTAGTTTTTCAATTTTTGTTGGCTAGTTTTGATAAGTATATAACTAATGACTAGAGGTTGGTAAATTAAGATTTATTTGAAATATTTATATAAGTTTCCTAAATTAATCACGATTACGTACTTCGATCCCGATGTAAGTCGATGATGACTAAACAATTAAGGGTGAGTTTTATTTCGTATTATCAAATTTCATACGGACACCTCGCTGATGTACGTAGTTTTTTTTTTTTTTTTTTTTTGTAATTGTTTGTTCTGGCCAAATTACGTCCAACTCAACTAAGTTTATAAAAATACAAATTAGATATCACCAACACAGCTAATATAGTATTTTGTGGTCAATTAAAAAAAAAAAAGGAGGCAGACAGTGGTAGTTCATTTCATAAAATTTGACCTTGAATTGAACAATAGAAAAAGAGGAATAAGTTAAACAAACGCAGCTCCATTTATCTTTCAATGATTTCAGATCGTTAACCACTACTAACAATAACTAGCCTCTCTATATATATATAACAGTGTGATGCCAGCTTGGACCATGTCAGATACTAACGTGATAAATTGGGAGGTATAACCGTATAACCTCCAAAATCTGTGGTCGCAAAATATTTTTTCTTTTTTTTGGAAATTAAAAAGATGGGAAGTACTAGATAAAGAAGATTATTAGTAGAATACTGCTCGTGTTCTCCTTTTTCTTTTTCCTTCAAAATTTCGAAATGAGCAACGAAACTATAATCTTCAGCTTTGTTTTAAAAGGTAAAATTGGGACTCGTTTGGGGTCATTCCGGGGCGAAGCGCTCGTAAAATGTCCTTGGATCTTAATTCCGTGAGACTTATGGCCCAGCCATTAAGGCTTACGCCTCAGACACGCCAACACCTATGTTGAGATACAAGCTGTTACATGATTTAGACATGATTGTATGGAGTGTATACGCAGTGTATATTTATTGTATTTCTGGTATACAATAGCATGGGCTGTGATGATTAAGTGTTATTTGGGCCATTTGTATTTACCGAGACCACTTCATGTCTGAGCCCCATTTCATTTTCTTATTTGGGTCCATTGACCCGATCCGTTATGTATTTGTATATATAGGGGTCCCCAGATATTTTGGGACCCCCGGACTTCATTTTTCTGTTTTCTCTTCTCGGTTTAATAAATGCTCTGAGTTCCAGAGTCTTCTCATATCCTCTTCCTTCTCTCTACTTTCTCTCTCTACAATCTCCATGATTTCTCCGCTTAACCTCGATGTTTTCATGGTATCAGAGCATCGACGACGATCCGATCATGTTTCTATGTGCTTCGTGGTCTTGGATGAAGTCTGTTTCGAGGTTTTTGGGAGTGATTTCTGAGACATCACGGTCGATGAAGATTTCGACCTATCGGAGACTTTTCTGAGTCTCTCATCGTGATATCGGAGTGTATTTTCTCCTCCTGAACATTCTGGAAAATTTTATGATGATTTTGGTTGGTTGATTTTGGGTGACCTATCGGCTTCTAGGGTTTCTGGTGGTTTAACTTGAGGTTTTACTGCCCTCCGGTGGCTCGATTCTCAGTCGGTGGACGTTTTGGGTGCTTCTCCGACGTTCCTGACCACATTTCCAGTAAAGTTGCTTTTAAGGTTACACCTAGGGTTTGATACCTAGGGTTTCTCTGTTGTTTGAAGGCCGATCTTCTCCGGTCGTGAAGAAGGAGGGTAACTCTGTCCTTATCTTCGGTATTATATGTGATTGTTTGACTGTGTACTTGTGAGCATCTGGTGTTGTCTGTGAATACCTGACTTGACTGCATTCTGTTTGTTGGTTGTTGTATATGGATACCTGTTTTGGTTGTATTCTGTTTGTTGAAAAGTTGTTCATTTAAGCCGGTTCATTGACTATGGCTTCTAACACAAGTACTGGCGCCTCCCCTTCCCTAGACTCTTCCAGTTCCCTTTTTGTATATTCTTCTGATGTCCCTGGGGTATCTCTGGTTCCCACTCCCTTCTCGGGTAGTGGTTATGGGGCTGGAGACGTAAAATGATTGTTGCCTTATCAGCCAAAAACAAAATCAGTTTTGTTGATGGCACATACTCCCGACCTACCACCAATGTGGCTCAACAGAGGTTGTGGGATAGGTGCAACAACATGGTGATTTCTTGGTTGACTGCTTCCCTTTCCCCTGCAATTGCTGAATCTGTGTAGTACTCTAACACTGCACAGAGCATATGGTCCCAACTCCAGGCCAGATATGGCACTGCAAATAGGACCAAAATATTTGAATTGAAAAGAGAGTTGTCCCACACCTCTCAAGGGTCCTTAGATATAGCTTCTTATTTCAACAAGCTAAAAGGTCTGTGGGATGAACTTGATTCTATGTGTGTCGATCATGGTTTAAGGTGTGTATGTGCTGCAAAAGATGGTATAGTTCAGGAATGTGATGATAATAAGGTCTTTCAGTTTTTGATGGGTCAGAATGAAGCTTATATGGGGGTTAGGAGTAATCTTTTGATGATGCAGCCTCCTCCTTCTCTTGACAATGTTTATAATATGGTCCTCAATGATGAGAAGCAAAGACAAATTCAGTCTTCCTCTCACTTTGATCCAGCCTCTGTCTCTTTCAATGTACATACAAACAGGTAGCCTGCTGGATTTAACAAGGTCACAGTGTCTGTTCCTCCTCCTCCTTTCAAACAGAGAGTCAATTTTGACCAACAGAGAGTCAATTTTGACCAAGCCAGGAGACCTTTATTTTGTAGATACTATAAAAAATCTGGACACTTAATTGATAAGTGCTTCAAGATCCATGGGTATCCACAAAGTGCCGCCTTTAACAAGGGAAAGAGGCATGCTGCTGCTCATCTGAGTACTGGTCTGGATTCTTCTATTTCTGATGGTCTGTTATCTGTTCCTCAAGGGAATCCTCCTGCTGGCCATCACTCTGTTGCAAGACTGGATGGCCAAAGCTCTGTGATACCAGGGTTGAGCAGACCTGATTATGACCAGTTGATGAACTTGTTACACCATACCAAGTTGGGGGAATCCACTGCTCAAACTCCTCCTCCCATATTTACTGCAAACTTTGCTGGTACTATGTTAACTGAGAACCCTGTATCTGATTCCAAACTTTGCTTGCTTACTCACATTAATTCTGTCACCTGGATTATAGATTCAGGTGCCTCTAATCACATGACACATGATAAACAACTACTTTTTAACATTATACCTTTTAACTCTGCCATATCTTGTCACTCTTCCAAATGGCTATAAAGTGAAAGTGACTTGCACTGGCTCCTTTGCCTTGACTTCTTCCATCAGTCTTCACAATGTACTGCTAGTTCCTTCTTTCAAACACAACTTGATTTCTGTTCATAAGTTAGTGAAACAGTTGCATTGTATTGTTATGTTCACTGAACATTCCTGCTTACCACACATGATACAGGACCCTTCTCTGAGGAGGCCACTGGATCTTGATAGAGAAGCTGTTGGCCTGTATAAACTAGCTTGGGTTCCTTCTTCCCCTTCTCCCTCTGTTAATTGTTCTTCTACTTCTGTTTCTCCTGTATCTGCTTCTTGTAATGATAACAAAGTTGTTGCATTGCCTTCTGTGTCTGTTTCTTGTAATGATGACATCTTGTCTGATAACAAGGTTGTTTCTTTGCCTTCACATCTGAATAGTTCCATCTGTAATAATGAATTTGCATCTTATATGAATTACATTTGGCACTTAAGGCTTGCACATACTCCATTTGCAAATATGAAATGCATTTCTGGTCTGTCTTTTCCTTTTGCTTCCAAACAACCCTTTCCTTGTACAGTCTGTCCCATGGCCAGACAGACCAGGCTTCCTTTCCCTGATAGCTCCATTAGAACTTCTAGGCCTTTTCAACTGATTCATGTGGACACCTGGGGTCCTTACCATACTGCAACTTCCTCTGGTTGCAAATATTTCCTTACAATTGTTGATGACTTTTCAAGGGCAACTTGGACACACCTGTTGGGATCCAAAAGCAATGCCTTTTTTATGCTTAAGTCATTTCTTTCTCTGGTCAGAACCCAATTTAATGCTGTGGTTCAGACTGTTAGAAGTGACAATGCTTTAGAATTAGGCTCTAGCAATGAAGGTATTTCTTTCTTTAGGAGCCAGGGGATCATACATCAAACCTCCTGCCCTCACACCCCTCAACAAAATGGTGTTGTTGAGAGAAAGCATAGAACTCTTCTTGAAACCTGTAGGGCTTTGCTTTTTCAATCTGGTTTGCCAATATCTTTTTGGGGGGATTGCTTGTTGACTGCCACCTATCTTCTTAATAGAATACCCACCAGACTGCTTCATAATAAGTCTCCTCATGAAATTTTGTATGGGAAAATTCCATCCTATACTCACTTGAGGACTTTTGGTTGCCTTGCCTTTGCCACTGTTCCCATCCCTCATAGGGATAAGGCCAAGAGCCATTCCCTATGTTTTCCTGGGTTATCCTTTTGGCAAAAAAGGGTTATAGGCTATCTCTTGCATCTAGGAAGTATTTGGTCTCCAGGGATGTTCTCTTTCATGAATCAGTTTTTCCTTTTAAATCTGTGTCTCCCTCTACTACTCCTCCTGCTTCTTCTTTTCCCTTTATTCCATCTGGAGAAAATGATGATGCCTCTGATTCTCCCATTCCTCTCTCTCCTCCCTCTTCTCCCACTTCTGTACAGCTGCCTTTTCCTACCCCTTCCAGTCCTGCTGGTTCACCTCCTGTCTTAGCTCCTTCTCAATCTGTTCCTGCTCCCAGAAAGTCTCACAGACAACATAACCCTCCTTCCTATCTTAAGGATTATGGCTGTCAACTCCCTGCCTTCTCTGGCTCATCTTCCTCCTCTTTGGAATCTGAGCCTCTATACTATTCTTAGGCAGCATCTGTTCCAGCTTGGCAAGCTGCCATGAACAGGAGTTTGAAGCTTTGGACACTAACCATACTTGGGATGTTGTTCCTCTTCCTCCTGGTAAGAAACCCATTGGTTGCAAATGGGTTTACAAAGTTAAATACAAGGCAGATGGCAGTGTTGAAAGGTATAAAGCCAGGTTGGTTATTAGGGGTGACGCCCAGGTTGAGGGGATTGATTTTACTGAAACTTTCTCTCATGTGATTAAAATGACTTCTGTGAAGTGCCTTATTGCTGTGGCTGTCAAGAATCATTGGCCTCTTTTTCAACTTGACGTCAATAATGCCTTTCTTCATGGTGATTTGGATGAGGATGTTTACATGAAACTCCCTCCAGGTTTGACAGTCTCTCCTTCTCCTTCTGGTTCTGTTTCTTCCTCTTCCTCTTCCTCTTCTTCTTCTCCCCCTCTGGTCTGCAAACTCAAGAAATCCTTATATGGGCTGAGACAAGCTTCCAGACAATGGTATGCCAAATTGTCTTCTGCTCTTTATTCCAGAGGGTATACTCATTCTTTGAATGACTACTCATTGTTCATCAAAGGTAAACCTGGCTCCTTTGTGGTGGTAGCTGTCTATGTGGATGACATAATACTTACTGGGGATGACAGTGATGAACTGATTGCTCTGAAACTGTTTCTGGATGCACAGTTTAAAATCAAGGACTTAGGGCCCTTGCATTATTTTCTGGGCCTTGAAGTGTCTGCTGTCCCTGGTGGGATGCACCTTAATCAACACAAGTATATCTCTGATTTGCTACATCAGTTTGACTGTGTCAACGTTTCTTCTGTTGTGTCCCCTTTGGACATCAATGTCAAACTTCATGCTGATTCTGGTGCTCTTTTGCCCTCTCCTGACCAGTACAGGAGTTTAGTTGGCAAGATGCTCTTCCTGACTCACACCAGGCCTGATATTTGTTTTGCAGTCCAGCATCTGAGTCAATTTCTCAAATCCCCCAGACTTCCCCATATGACTGCTGCCTTGCATGTTCTGAGATATCTTAAAGGCACTCCCTCCTTGGGTTTATTCTATTCTGATCATGCTGATTTTTCTGTCGCTGGGTTTTCTGGTAGTGACTGGGCTGCTTGCCCTGATACTAGGCGCTCTCTTACTGGCTTTTGTGTGTTGTTGGGTGACTGTTTGATCAGTTTAAAATCGAAGAAACAGCCTGTTGTTTCTCTTTCCTCTGCTGAGGCAGAATACCGAGCCCTTAGCAAGGTTGTTGCTGAGTTGACTTGGCTCTCTCGCTTGTTGGCTGATCTTGGGGCCTCTATTTCCTCTCCTATTTCTGTTTTTTGTGATAGTATGGCTGCTGTTCATATTGCTAACAATCTTGTTTTTCATGAACGTACGAAACATATCGAGGTGGATTGTCATTTTGTTCGGGACTTGTTGCTTTCTGGTTTTATCAAGTTACTTCATGTGCCCACTTCCCGTCAGTTGGCCGACTTGCTCACCAAGCCTCTTCCTGGCTCTTTACTGCTTCCGCTTCTCTCCAAGTTGCAGGTGGTTCCCCCCTCCAACTTGAGGGGGGTGTTGAGATACAAGCTGTTACATGATTTAGACATGATTGTATGGAGTGTATACGCAATGTATATTTATTGTATTTCTGGTATACAATAGCATGGGCTGTGATGATTATGTGTTATTTCGACCATTTATATTTACCGAGCCCACTTCATGTCTGAGCCCCATTTTGATTTTCTTATTTGGGTCCATTGACCCGATCCGTTATGTATTTGTATATATAGGGGTCCCCAGATATTTTGGGACCCCCCGGACTTCATTTTTCTGTTTTCTCTTCTCGGTTTAATAAATGCTCTGAGTTCCAGAGTCTTCTCAAATCCTCCTCCTTCTCTCTACTTTCTCTCTCTACAATCTCCATGATTTCTCGGCTTAACCTCGATGTTGTCAACGTAGTGGGCTTGCCTATTAGAACTTTATGCAAATGTATGTAACTAACCTTGTAAATCCTCGCATTTTTTAATAAATCATTGACTATTCAAAATTACTTTTTTCTTATTATAAATCATTAAGTTTAGAGTATTTTATGCCATTACTAATGCAAAAATTATTACACATTATCCACTAAGATTGCTTAATGCTAATGAAAAACACTTGTTGAAATGCTGTCTTATTTTGGTTAATTATTGTCGAAATGCCCATTTCTTCGGATTAATCGCGTCCTCGCTGTATGAAAGGTCCTATGCCAGAAATATGATGATTGCATGAAGACAACATCAATTAAAAAATCAAATTAAGACAATCATTCGAAGAATAAATCAAGTAAAACCTAATTTTGAGAAGAATAAGAAGATAAATTATTCAATGATACACGTGATAGTATTCAATGGTGACAGTTCAAAATGGTTAAGAATCTCATTAGGAAAATCCCTAAAAGGGTTGACATATTATGCACAATAATATATTTTATTAATCGCGCCAAAATGATCCAAGATGAATTAGACATTACACAATTATAGCCATATTTATCCCTTTTCTCATTGCAAATGGATTAAGGGAAACCGAATCATGAGAAACATGCAACAGGTTGGTCATCAACATCAACTGCCAATTCAAGCTAAAACTCTAATAATAAATAAATTCTTAAACTATTTTACGCGTGTGGCACAAACAATCGTTATCATGAAGTTAATAACACGCCTATTGCTTTTTTTTGTTACACAAAAATTGTGGTGAGACAATAAGGATGCACTATTATGGTAAAATAATAAATTGAAGTAAAGGTATGACTGATAATTTTGATTTGAATTTGTAAACCTATTCAAACTAAAAAGAAAAAAAAATGTGAAATGGATTACTACATTTACGGATAGGAGCATGGTTTCAAATATGTTTAGACAATTACAAATCATTATTGGGCTCACTGTTTTAAAAGTTGAAAGATGAGACGTAGCATTTTACTTAATACGTTTTAATTTATTAATAATATTTGATATTCTTTTTCGACAACTAATATCAATATCAATTGAAAATCCGACATGTTCATTCTTATGCACAATCTTTTTGACATAGGCTATCTCTAGACGTTGAACAAGCTGAAGTGGTTGAGTCTCCTGTATTCTTTATGATCAAATAACTTCATTTAATTGATAAATATTAAGTAGCTTTACCTACTAAGAAAACAACCAACCTATAATTTGAAATTCTCATGAGCATAACATGGTGAAACCAAACTATCAATTTATTAGTTTAGATTTAGTTTCATATTCATTTATGAATAGGGTTAAAGCAATTTGGGAAACTCACAATTCTAAAAGAAGATTAACCAATAATACCAACAACAACACAGTATAATCCTACAAGTGGAGTCTGGGGAGGGTAATATGTACACAGATCTTACCCCCATCTCGAGGGACAGAGAGGCTGTTTTCAGGAGACCCTCGGCTCAGGAAGCAACGAGAGATTATATATTAGTACTATCAATAGCTCATAATAAAATAAAATAAAATATATAACATAACATAAAATAACAAAATAACAGCAATATAGGAAATATGAAAAAGGTGGAAGGTATACTAATATCCAACAGATAAAGTCCTACATCAGTAGCTGATCAGTAGCATCCTAAGACTAACTCGTAGCAGGCTAGTCTAACTCTAGTGCGTTGTATAAATATCCACAACTTTTTCCTAACCTACAACTTTAATGCTCGACATCCACAGTTCCCTGTCAAGGGTCATGTCCTCAGTAATCCTAAGTCGCACCATGTCCTGCCTAATCACCTCTCCCCAATACTTCTTAGGTCTCACTCTAACTCTCCTCGTGCCCACCACAGCCAGTCGCTCACACCTTCTCACTGGTCAATCAGTGCTCCTCCTCTGAATGTGCCCAAACCATCTGAGTGTTGCTTTTCGTATCTTGTCCTCTATGGGAGCCACGCTCACCTTCTCTCGCGTATCTTCATTCCTAATCTTGTCCATCCTTGTTTGCCCACACATTCACCTCAATATCCTCATCTCTGATATTTTCATCTTCTAAATGTGTGAGTTCTTAACCGGCCAACACTCGGTCTTATACAACATGACAGGCCTAACCATTGCTCCATAAAACTTACCTCTAAAAAAATTTACCAAAAATAGAAAATGTTGCCCACAACAATAGCTTACATATTAAAGATTTTTCTACTTTGTGAAATGACAATTCTAATAGTGTAGAAACTCTTTATATTATCGATATATATTAATTAAAGATAAATAGTTATATATCTTACCTGATATTTATACTAAATTATGCAAAGTGAGAATATATTGAGGATATGTTCATGTTTTGAATTCATTAGTTTAATGTAAAAATCAAGTGTGGTTGAACCCATTCTATAATCTTAAATAAATTTTCACCAAATATAGAAAATTTTACTATCAACAATAGCTTACATATCAAATATTTCTCTCCTTTGTCAAATACAACTTCCTTTAGTACGGCTTAAGCAAGTATTAAAAAGGTTATAAAATTGATTCCATTGAAAAAACAAAAAGAAAAGAAAAAATGTAGCAGGAAATGCTATTTTACAAAATAATCATACGTAGAAATTTTTTCTGTTTTGTGACGGTAAAATAATGTTGGTATTTTCCATTGGCAAATAAAAATATTTAAAGATAGTAATTCAAGAGCAGAAGTTTATGATACTGTTATCTTCTCTTTAATTAAGAAGTCAAAAATTAGAGAGTTCTATTGTGAAAACAGAAATAAGAGGTAATATTAGAACAAATACAGCAAAATTTCAAAGTTCAACAAAAGCCAGATAGTACAAGTCAAACCTCAACCTTTACAGGCAATATTGGTTAGCATAGTTGTTCACAAATGTTCACATAACAAAACATAAATCCCTTCCCCCCCCCCCCCCCCCCCCCCCCCGTTCTCCCCTCCTCAATAAAGACAGGCTGGAAGGATCCAAACCTCAAACCCCACTTACATTATTACCAATTAATATTATTTTCTTTCAAAGCAAATGGAAGAAAATCCAAAAAGAAAAAACACCCACAACTAAAAAAAAGGAAAAAAAAACAATATTAAAAGAAGCCAATGAAGTGAGTTCAAATGATGAATTTCATGTTTAAGCAAAAATACAAGGTAATTTCTTTCTCTTCCGTCTAAATATTACTTTCTTAATTTTATGTAAATATATATATTTTTTTGGTCCGTTTCAAATTGAATGACTCTTTTTTAAATTTAAAAATAATTTAGCTTAAATTTATAATTTTATTATTAATAAAAAACTTTTATAAACACATAAATATTCTGACTCTCTTTTTGATTTATTTACGATTATAAATTCTAAAATAAATTATTTTTTAAATTATTATGTTCAATCAAACAAATTCAAAGTACTTTATATTAGTGGAGGTGTCTCTAAATTGGTTCTAACTCAAAACACCATAATTTTTTATAAAAGAAAAAAAGGAAAAAGAAATAATATACTAAAGAAAAAGTTGAGAAATCAGACAACTAAAGGAGATTAGCTTCTTTCCTTTCCTTTTCCCCTTCACCTTTATTTTCTTCCTGCTTCTGCTAAGCATCTTTTTTTTTTCTCACTTTTTAGCTCCTCTATAATTCTTGTTCATTCTTTACCTTCCTCTTGGTTAAAAAAAAGTATTTTCCCTTAGGTTCTCTTGACTTTAATTTGATACTTTGATTCCATAATTCCCTCTTATTTCTTTCCATTTCTTCAGCTGAAACCTGTTTGTAAAATCTTTGATTCTTGTTGAACTTTGTCTCTCTGGCATTGATCATTTGATCACAAAGAATAATTCCTTTTACTTATTGGGATTTCTCTTTTCCCTAGGAATTGTTCTTGGAGCTTAAATACCTTTGCTGAAATTCTTTGTTGATCCCTTCTTGGTTCTGCTGTTCATAGCTTAAAAATCCCACTTTTTCTTGTTTTTCATTTCCTAGATTGTAACTTTCTTACTTCTTCAATTATTGGGTGTCTGAGAATTCCTTTTTTTTTTCTTCATTTATTTGGTTATTTGTAGTTTGTATTCTATTTGTTTGAGCTCAAAACTCTTGAGGATTTGCTCTTGTTTCTTTTTCTCCTTGTAATGGTCTAATTCTCAGTATTTCCCTGTTAGTTCTTGGTATAAAGTTGTTAACTTTACTTCTTCTGTTTTTTCCTTTTGATTAATTGAATTTTGTTGATCCTATCTAAATTGTGTTCTTGATTCCATGGGACTTTGTCATGGAAAACCCATTGAACCCCCACAAAACTTGTCTGAAAATCCCATAATTCCTATTGATAATGAGGCTGAATTGAGTTCCCACACAGGAAAAACACCAAAATTTCCTTTTTACAGCCCAAGTCCTTTGCCTAGTGGATTCAAGAATTCACCAGCTTCCAATTCTAGTGTAACTTCAACCCCTTTGAGATTTCTCAAACGCCCATTTCCACCACCATCACCAGCTAAGCATATAAGGGCATTGCTTGCGAGGAGGCATGGCTCAATTAAGCCTAATGAAGCTACAATTCCTGAGGGGAGTGAGTGTGGTATTGGTTTGGATAAGAATTTTGGATACTCAAAGAATTTCTTAAGCCACTATGAGCTTGGAGAAGAAGTGGGAAGAGGCCATTTTGGTTATACTTCTGCAGCTAAGGGGAAAAAAGGGAGTTTGAAAGCACATGATGTGGCTGTTAAAGTTATTCCAAAATCAAAGGTTTGCCTTTTTATGCTGTTTTCCCTATTAAAGAAAGTATAGCGAGAGTTTTGTTTCTATATTCTTTTTGATTGCTAAATTTTGTTGAAGTCTTCATCTAAGTTGCTCAGACTCTCCAAAAATGTTGCTGCACCTGTGTCGGATCTTCCAAAAATACACTATTTTTTGGAGGATCCTACAAACGCCTGGCGGCATCTTCTAACAGTCCGAGCAGCATATGTCTTCATTTGTCATTGCTGCTGATTGTAATATTAACTGGTCGAGATGTCATAGATTGTAAGTGCTTTGAGGTGCAAAGTCTTTGGTGACTTTGAATGAGCTACGATCTTTTTGCAGAAATATAGTAATAGTCGGATGTTCTCATTGTTTCAACAAGTGTTTGTTCCGGAAATGGTTGAGAAGGATGGCAAGTGGGATTTTATGTTGTATAGTTTGTTACCTATCAAGAAAAGAAAAGGTTGACTAATAGCTAGATGATGTTTCTAGTATCTGAAAATTTTGCGGGTTTTGTCTATTTTTACATATAAAGTTGAAGCAAAGCATAGGTGGAAGATGATTCCAATCATTTTCTTGTCAACTGTGTTTACATTATGTTATCTTGTTATTTGCACGCCAAAAGCAGTTTTGAACCTTATTGTATTCGTTCTTTCATTTTAATGAGACGGAGGAATCTTTTGCAGATGACCACAGCAATTGCAATTGAGGACGTAAGGAGAGAAGTCAAAATATTGCGTGCTTTAACAGGACATAGGAATCTGGTTCAATTCTATGATGCCTATGAGGACGAGGAAAATGTTTATATAGTCATGGAGTAAGTTAAATTAGTCAATCTTAATGCTGGTTTTGCTTGATGTTTATGTTGAATTCAGAACGTGTAGACCACCTTTCAGGGTAAAATGTCAATGTTAATACTTCAGCACTCTGATATAAAAGAAATATGATAGTTTTGTTTTCTATTAGGCACCTTAATTACATGATGGAGATATGTAGACTACACATAAAAAAATGATTTATATATTGTTCTACGTGCTTCCAAATGTTTGCATTGGCTTGAATCGTTAATGCTGGCAAAACTAAAATAAATGGTTGTCATTCATCGACTGCTGAATCTTTTTTCGATGTGCAAATGATTTAATGCCAGCAATCTTCATGGCTGATGTGAGTTTGCTATTGTCAAGCTAGTGTAATATTAGAGTAGTAGATTAAGATACATAAAGAATCATGTTGATTCATATTTCCAATGTTTTTATAATTGTTTTCCAAACCAGGAGAGATATCTATATAGTTTATTTTCTAGCTTTTATGTTTACCCATTTGTGTATGCTTATCTTTGTGAAATCTTCTTCAGGTTATGTAAAGGAGGAGAATTACTGGACAGGATACTTGCAAGGTGCGTACTTAATATATTTTCAGCTTTGTATGCTTGTTATTCTCCTATGTAAACATCCTGACTTCCGATTTCTTTTGCAGGGGTGGTAAATACTCAGAAGAAGATGCCAAAGCTGTCATGGTGCAGCTTCTAAGCGTGACATCGTACTGTCATCTTCAAGGGGTTGTTCACCGTGACTTAAAGCCTGAGGTAATGAATTCTTTTTATTTCCTTATGATATAAAAATACTCATCCATTCATTGCAATATGCCCTCTACTTTGGTTTAAAACTTCTGTTTCTAGTAGCAGATTACTCACTTGAATGGCTAGGCCTACCTAACAAGTTACTATTGAACTATAAGTTAGCAAGAAAAATTATATCTAGCTATGAAAAGCTCGGCGATTTCATATTTATTGATTGTACTTGATCATTATTTTCAAGATACTTGAAGGAAAAAAATGGAGGAAAATCTTTAAGGTTTTTGATTAAATGATTGAACTTGCATATTCAGTGGAGTGGGTTGGGGGGGGGGGGGGATACTGGTTGCTGTTTTAGCTCCAGTAATGTCTGACCCGTATCAGTGTATCCTTACATATTTGTTGAAGCATTAAGAAATGCATAGTGCAATCGATATGACAATCTACTAAAACTTGTGTAGAATTGCTTCGCTACCTTAATCGGATATCTTATTGGTGAATATTCTATCCATAGACAAACCTCCAAAAGCAGTTTGATTTGGTTAAGCTGATTTGACTCTCTCAATACTTTACATGGGATGCAAAATTATGATTGAGTTATCAGCATTCATCATGTGATATTATGTTACAAAAAATTCTTATATCCCATATGAACAATTGAACATATAAAATGGAATCCATGAATACTCACTTCATCTACTGTAACTTGTTGCACATGATTAATATATCAGTTACTTGAGAGCCGTATAATTACTACAATGATGATGCCTTGATTGTTTTCTTTTGATTTGAGGTTATTAATCATGCTATTGTGCTTGCATTCGTGCACTTAATGTCCATCGACAAAAGTAGTGCAACACTTTCCTCAGTAAACTTGACCCTATTCCCCCAAAAAAAAAAATTTATCAACAAATTACCAACGAGTTCTCACAGACACTAGTCTTCTGATTTATTTCCATTCCACGTATACAAAGAAGCCATAGTAATACAGACCGCTGAAGAAATTAGTTATGCTCTGCATTTGTTCTTTCAGTATCTGCTGGAAATATCCAGGTTTTGTTCTAATCCCACCATATAGGTGAAACAACTATAGTGTCATTTCTTTCCTCCCTCACTCTATACCTCGTATGCTCTTTTTATTTCTTTGATATCTTAGCTCATTATATTGACAGCTGTTCTTGTGTTTTATTTAGAACTTCCTTTTTGTTTCTAAGGAGGAGAACTCTCCTTTAAAGGCCATTGACTTTGGTCTTTCTGATTACGTAAAACCAGGTAATGTTAATGCATGCAACGTTTTTATCATTTCTTATTCAGTTCTTGTAGCATGCCCTAGTTGACTAATGGAAATTTTTGCAGATGAAAGGCTTAATGATATTGTTGGAAGTGCATACTATGTTGCTCCTGAGGTTTTGCATAGATCTTATGGAACAGAAGCGGACATGTGGAGCATTGGTGTAATTGCCTATATTCTTCTATGTGGAAGCAGACCTTTCTGGGCGCGAACAGAGTCCGGTATATTTAGGGCCATCCTAAAAACTGATCCAAACTTTGAAGAAGCCCCTTGGCCCTCTTTGTCTTCTGATGCAGTAGACTTTGTAAAAAGATTGCTGAATAAGGATTACCGCAAAAGGCTAACTGCAGCTCAGGCTCTGAGTAAGTCTCCTTGTACAATGTCAATTTTGGGTATATCCTCTCAGCATCCTGTAGTAGACCTTATAATAGTGGATTAAGGATATACCTCTACCAGTTTCAAGTTCCTTAATGTCCTTGTCAAGTCTTGTCTTGAGAAGAACTCATCGCCAACATAGATTAAGCTATACTGACTTCTTGACATAACCAATTTACCTATGTGGTTTCATGTTTATTATCTTTGTAATTTATCACATTTTAGCTGTATTATTGATTTCTTAACCTCTCTCATTATTTGTCTAGGTCATCCTTGGTTGGCTGGTTATCATGATGTGAAGATTCCTTTGGATATGATAGTATATAAGCTTGTAAAAGCTTATGTATATTCGTCTTCTCTTCGAAAAGCTGCTTTAAGGGTATGTATATCTGTTCTGGTGGAACTTGTCTTCTAAGTTCAGCAGTCATATAATTTAGCCAAAAAATCTAATATGAGCACTTCTGTAAGTAGTGCCATGCTTTTCTAGGCATATTAAGGTGATATAAGTTCTTTTATGTTCAGTTCCTGTTATATTTCTTCAATCTCTTTCCATCGCCACCGCAACAAATAGCTAAGGGAGCATGATGTGATCAGCAAGGTTCTAATATAACCTGTTCATCATTTTCTGTGATCCTGTAAATATGTACAGAAACAGATTTGTCCTGTTACTGAGAGATTATAGTATAAAAATAGCAAAAGATGCAATGCCATAAGCACCCGCATGCAAGATGCTAGTCTGTAGATTATCCATGTTGTACAGTGACACAATCTTGGAGCAATATGAATGATAGTATTTTGACTGACTTAAAAAATGTTAGCCCCTAGTTAGCTGTATGATTTTATCGTTTGTGGCTACTGTAACAGGCTCTTGCTAAGACATTGACTATACAACAACTAGCTTATCTTCGGGATCAGTTTACATTATTAGGGCCAAGCAAAAGTGGACTTGTAGCTCTACCAAACTTCAAAATGGTAAGCAAAAGTGGACTTGCAGCTCTATCCTCAACCATCGTCATTACTGAAATATAAAAAAAAACTAAAAAGAATGTTGACTGATTTTCTATTTTTCTTTCAATGTACTCTTTCTTTATTTACGATTCTCCACTGCTGAAATGAGTTCAATGACTTGGTAGGCTGTGATGAAGAATGCCACCGATGCAATGAAGGACTCAAGGGTTTTCGACTTTGTCAATATGGTAAGCTTAGGAAGCTCCGTTGGTTTTATCTTGTTGAAGTTATGAAATTTATGCGAAAAATCCTGATGGACGTAATGATGTAATGACGAATTTTATTCACCCGACTTTTTTCATGCCCCTAGCAGGTGAGTTCTCTTCAATACAGAAAGTTGGATTTTGAAGAATTCTGTGCTGCTGCGATAAGTGTACATCAGCTTGAGGGAATGGAAAGCTGGGAGCAACATGCTCGTCGTGGCTATGAGTTCTTCGAAAAGGAAGGGAACAGGCCTATTATGATAGAAGAACTTGCCTCGGTACATTTTTCCCCCTTTCTCATTGCGATTCTAATAGTAATCTTTATAAATAGGGGTGGGCAAGTATCTGACTCCATCAATAGAACATATATCATAAAGGAGGGAGTAATAATTTCCAACGTGAATTATTGTTATTTACTTATGGCATTGTCAAGTAAAACAGAACAAGTTGACACAGACAGAGTTCAGTTTTTGGTTCAAAGATACGAGCTGTTCTACTTCTAAGGCAAAAGAAAATGTGTAATAGACACAAAGATTGAGCTTTTTAATTAAGTTAAATCATCGTGTGGTAAGAAATTAAAAACATATAGGAATATGGTGGTGGCAGGACTAAACTTGCCTAAATTGATTTCTGAACTTTGTCAACTGAAGTATTGCAAAATTCCTGAAAATATCTTTAATTCTCAGCTTCTAGCTTGCTAATTTTTCCTATCCGGTTTCTTCAAACAGGAGCTCGGGCTTAGTCCTTCAGTTCCAGTTCATGTTGTTCTGCAAGACTGGATAAGGCATTCTGACGGGAAGCTCAGTTTCTTGGGATTTGTCAGGCTTCTGCATGGAGTTTCTTCGCGTACATTTCAAAAAGCTTAGAATATAACCATCCTTTATGAATTTATCCAATGCTTCATCTATCCTTTCAGACTAGTAAATCGAAGAATCAAAGTCTTGTTGCTTGATCGAATGGTGGCAATAGATGATCTGTTAAATGCTGATACAGCTGGTTTACAACGAAGCTACGGATCCTTTTTGATAATGCATGGAATTAGCAGCAGCATATTTGGTGTCAAGTCTTATTGTAGTTCTTCTATTCTTCAAATGTTGGATGGCATACCACTTAAGAGGATTGTACAGATGAGGATAATCAGAAAAGTGTAAGTAGGGTCAGAAAAGAGACAGCTGAAAGCTGAGATGAGTTTTTGTGGCTTCCGAGTGTAAAGCCTTGTTTATCATTCCCGTGACTTAATAGATTCTCTTTATTGTGCCTATAACCTTAGATACTTAAATCTTAATATATGGATGCACTAGCAGTGTTGGTTTATTGTCGAATTTCTGCTTGTCACTTTAAGGCTTCATTTCTTGTCCCAAATTCATATTTACCGTGTTATTTTCAAGTTGTGTCCACCTAATATATATACATATGGAGTAGTATTTTAGGAAAGTAGTATTATTTACGCACACATATACATATAGGTCGAACCCAGTAGCTTTGGTTTGAATTCTATATTATTTTAAAATTGTTATTGAATATATATAAATTATTAATTTAACAGTAACTTCGAACGATTAAAATCTGGAACTCATAAGTTTAAAATTATGGCTTCGTCCCCTCACCTTAGCAACTGAATAGCCTTCTACGTTCCATCATCAATCCCACGCGCACCCTCCCAAAAAGGAAATCCAAGCAAGTCTCCTCTTTTTCCTTTTTTTTTTACCACCATGGTCCATGGTGAGGAATTTAACATACAGATAGAAATGGAAGTAGTTGGATGTTAAACATTAGGAAGGCAAAATGCTCTTAATTCAATGTATGAACTCCAACGTTGAGTTCTTTTATAGAGGGGAAAAAATAAAATAAAAGCAAAGGTATTTGATTTAATTTGATTTTCTTTCTGAATTAATCATTACTAGGATCAATTGTGGGTATTTAACGAGGTAAAAGTCATAAGCAACAAAATAAACTAGGATCAATCGTGGGTATTTAAATTTCATATTTTTACAAAACTTATTAAACGCCTAAGTCATGTACATGCTAATAAATTACCCTTCATCTGAAATTTTTGGTTCCAACTCCACTAAGATGAGATGATAGGAAAAAGACGTTGGAGGATTCAAATGATTTTGTCCTTTGAGCAAATGATGGCAATCTACCAAATCGAAATGATAGGAGGTGATATGCCATTGATGCATAACATTGGAGGGGCCAAATTCTTTTGAACTTTGAGTTTTTCTTTGTTTAAACGAAAAACATGTTGTCTAGCAGTTGGGAGTTTTACTTTAAGGTAAATACCCCCCACCAACATAATTTAGTCTCAGATCTTCTGATATTCCACAGTGATTTGATCAGGAGTTTAAAACTAGGTTTGAGGGTCGGGGAATGAAACTAAATCTTGTGACCTCCTTAAGTTTGTTTACCCTGACAAAAGGGATAACGATTAAATTTATATGTAATTTTCAAAATATGCAGATTAATTCAATACAAATAATAAATGGCATTAGATTAAACAAATAAAAGACGTAATAAATTATCAAAATAATAGTGGAAGTGATCCCCGACTCGGTAACTTAAATGAAGTGCTTGCCTTTATTCCTGGGGCTTTACAATAATGGAGAATTGATGAGCAAAAGTAAGAACAGAGAAAATAACATTATATATCCTTGATATGTGTGTTATAATTTGTCATCAATAATAAGCTTTTTACCTTTATATACTAAGGGAGTTTTACCCTAAGTACAATTCTAAAAAAAGTAAAATCTTTCGTTTTGCTAATTACTGATTTTCTGCCGATACGGACCGAGATTCACGCCTTGATATCCGTTCAACCATGGATATCACGTCCCTTTGTTAGTCATGCACAACCGTTTGGTGATGCTCTCCGAAGCCTCGATCCTCTAAACGGACCCAGAGGATATGGCCATGATATCCCCGAAGGTAGGTGTTTTGCTCGAGTCCCGATACGAGGGACTCTTCACTTTGACTCTGATACTTTATTGTCACGTTCTTGCTCCATTTGGCTCACCGAGAATTCGAGTCATGCAATAGGATTGATTTTTACTTGTATACAGATAGTTAATTTAAAACCAATTGATCGGGAAAGGTGTTGTTCATGGTGGTAAGCGAGGGGGAGATTTAGTAAAGGGATAATGCCGCTTTTTACTAAAAAAGTCCCCACTTAAGTTATTAAGTATTCCCAAAGACGAGGCGATTTTTTTTTATGTTGAAACTTTATGTCAGCCAGGGGACCCTGATCATAAATGGGTTGTTTGTCCCGGTGAAAGGGACGCTCTCGTTTTAATCGCTCTGGCGCATATGTTGAATAGTTGTTTTATGCGTTCATCTATTTTTCAGGAGCAGCCGTGTGGTTTTCCCAGAGATCGTCATGAGTTCTTTGCCAAATTAGGTGGAGTGGGGAAGATTAGAACTATTTTCATCTTGAATCTAGCACCCTCACAAGGTACTATTCCTCATAAAAGGATTTTACGAAAGCTGGCAGCCTTGGTGCGTGATAGCTACGTAATATCCTTAGTTTCATCCTTTTTAAAGATACCAGTTTATGACCAAAATGGAATTAATTGTTCTATTACGGAAGTAGGGATCCCACATGCTGGGTTAATCACTAAGGTCTTATACAATTTTATGTTGGATGATTTCGACCGGGGATTTAAACAGCTATACCCTAGTCTTTCTTATTATCGTGTCCTCACGTTTCTCAGAGAGTAGGCTTACTGAAGCTATGGGAAACAATAGATGACCTATGTTCCTTCTTTCGTACGTTACGACGCGGAGCCAAAACATCCCATCAATCGCATCATTCTGACTTTGGACACGTGTCATTCCCTGACAGGTTATCTCCTAATATGACTGTTTCCCTATAAAAGCATCATTCTTTTGTCTTTTTTCTACTTTTCGATCAAACTATTATCTTCGAGCCTTTTAACCATTATCAAAACCTTCCTCAAATCTTCATATCTTCTTCCTTGTTCTTCAATCTTCATAACAGTTTCCAAATTTCTGCGTACAATTTCTTCAAACCTTCATACCTTGTTCTCATCTTAAAAACCTGTTTTCCAAAATTTTGTGTTTTTTTTTTCAAATTTTCAAACACTCTCAAATGACAATGGCAAAGACATCGAAAATCGTTCCTCAAAGGTGGCCTCTTTATCTTTTCAACTGGCGCTGGTACTAAAGCCATCTCCCGCAAGGTGCTGGCCGTCGAAACGGTCGTCGTGGCTACTAACCAATTGCCTATCGAGCCTCCCATATTGGCGTTCATTTTCGAGGGCAGCTCAATCACATATCACTTCAAAGTCGAGAAGCCTTCGTGCAAACAAGGGGGGGGGGGGGAAGAAGTCACTAGATATATTTGTTCTCTAATCGAGATCGTTCTTTCTATAGTTCGTAATGGCTGCAATAGGGATGGAAAGAATATAATAGTCCTCGAGCCCGAGGACGTCGTTACTACCCATGTGGAGGGGTACTTAAGTGTTTACACTTATCCCTTTATTTTGGGCTCGATGGATCCTATCGTTCTAGATTTCTACAAGAGGTACAAGGTGTGTATCGGGCAAATTCATCCATCTTTGCGGAGGATCGTGACCATCCTCTGTTACTTGGTGATAAATACCATATCTCCTTGGTTAATGATTGACCACCTTCTTTGATTATACAGTCCAATAATTTTCCGAGGGGGGCGATTAAGCTCACATGTTGAGCCAGGTAGGCTCCTTTCTCCAGCATCGACGAAGACCAAGACTGGGCCTTGAAAGGACACTTTGTTCGAGTGAAGATCGAGGATTTGATCCCCTCGAAATACATTCCATTTCGTGAGAAATGAAATGTGTCTTGTAAGTACAACTCTTTCCTTCAACATAAGAATTTCTCCTTTTTTTCATTTCTATATTTTCATCCATGTTTGTGGTCATGCAGCTGTCGCTCGGGTTTCGAATGCGGTCCCCCGGTTAAAGAAGTGGATACATATGCGCACTCAGATGTCCTACTTCGAGCACACCTGGCACTGACTCTTAAAGGGTCAATGGGAGGCCTATTCTCATGCTAAGGCCTCTTTTCGAGTAACCAATACTATGTCTTCACCTCCTATTATACTAACTCATTTTCCTTCTTCGTTATTGTATGTTTGCCTAAGACCACCTAACTTAGGCCTTCGGAAGGGGATGCGGATGTGCCCCTACCAATTGATCCCTCCATTTCTGCCATTGAGGGAAAAAAGAAGAGGAAAAGAGAAGCCTAGGGCTCCCCAAGTTCTGAGGCAAAGAAAATGAAGAAGCGGGTGCACCACAAGCCTAGGATGGGCACTAGTTCCTGGGTGCCAGCCTCCGACTCCCTTCTCCAGCTCAGGGATGAGCCGTAGGAAGAATCTATTTTTGTGAACCCCAGGACAACCTATCGCGGGGATTGGGAAGCATCCGCGAGGGAGAGTCGTGAGATCATCCCCCCTGTAACTTAAAAGGTTGACATGGACACCCAGGGTGAAACTTCTTAGGATGTCAGTTCTACACGAAAGGAGGTGCCCGACAAATTTGAGATCCCATGGAAGCCCTCTTACAATGAGTCTATGCTCGAGGACGCTTAAGAGAGGAAGAAGAAATTTAACGAGGGGGGCCAGGGTGCAGAAGATCCTATTCACTCCTTCAATATAGTGGATTTGCCGCTTTGGAAGACTTTTCCGATTTGGGTGACCTGGAGGTTCTAAAGAAGGACACCTCCATAGAGAAAGGTGGCTTGAGCCCGAGATCAAAATTAGTCATTCAGTTCTTTTCTCTGAGTGTGGACCCTAATCACAAGAGGTCAATTGTATTGATCATCCCGGAGAATGCCTGGGTTTTATCTTCTCCTTATGGGGGGAGCTAGCTATCTCCGGTGCCTAGTGACTGAGGAGGACTAGTAAAAATAAATGCGGTGAACGTGCCATAACTTTTCAATGAGGTGCAGTAGGCATTGAACTAAGTAAGGAATCGTTCCCTTATTTCTACCTATAATTATCTTTGCTTTTCGTTCCTCATGTTTTATTTTCCCTTTTCCATGCCTCGATAATCCATCATGAGTTTCCTCCAATATCAGGCTGAAGTCAATCAACTGAGCTCGAGATTAAGGAGCTTGCCAGAAAAGGGACATGTACAAGCTTCTTAACGAGTGACTGGAGGGGGTTTTCAAGAACCTCCATGCCGAGATGGATATGGCTCAGAAGGAGCATGCCAACTTGGTGGAAAAGGTAAAGGTTGTTGAAGTTAGAAACGAAGGTCCAGTCACATAGGCTAACAACAATACTTTGCACGTCCAGAAGAAGATCGACTAACTCCATAAGGTGATGGATGAGATCCAAGTGATGACCGATGGGTGGAAAAACAAAATGGACCTGCTGGCCTTGGAGAAGGATACTGCAAAGACCAAGTTGTCTTCGGTGGAAGTTTAGCTTGAGTGGCAAAAGAGAAAGCTAATAAGCGAGCCCAGCTGAACGAGGAACTACGAGCTCAACTGAACTTAGTCCTGGTAGAGTAGGATGCCCTCGGTAGTAAATGTGAATCTATAAAGGCTCATATCTGAATAACCTCCACTGATAATGAAGAGATAGTGGCCCAACATAGGGTTGATATTGAGGCAGTCAAGGCCCGCTTGAAAACCACTATCGAGTACGTAAAGTAGTTATCTCGAAGGGAGACCCTTGAAGAGATCCATGACCGAGGCTTCGATCTATCTGCCGAGATCGAGGAAGCAAAAATACTTGAGGTCGAGGCCAAGAAGCTAACTGATCCTGAAGGTGAAAAGGGCTCCGAGAGCTCTGAAGATTCCGAAGGCCCTGACGATAATGGTGATGGGTCGGGTTCCGGTGAAGATTAGGTAGAGATGCCTTAGACTTTTCTATTTTGTATCTTGTACATTTATTTTGGCGAGGCCACTACAATAGCCTTTGTAAAGATATTTCAGAATGTATATAAAGCCTTTTTACCTTTCGGCAATTTTCAAGTCTATTATCATTAGCATCCTTTCACAATTGCAAAGATTTCAAATGCCTTAGCATAGAATCAAATGTGGTAATAGGTCCAAATAAGACATGTCCTTGGTGCAATCTTTTCTCGAAAATTATAGTGGCTCGGGGTGACCAGAAGCTTTCCCCAAGATGTTTGTTTAAATATTTATGACTATATCTTTGCCGAGGGTAACCTTTGAATAGGTTTGGAATTTTTTTGAATGCCTTATGTTTTGATAAGGGGATTGGGCATCTTCGAACCACTTTTAGGGTGGTCGTAGCCTTTTATGTTTAGGCACTACCTAATAGGCTTTGTACCTTTGGGTGTTAATAACCTGAGTTGTTCGAGTTCATCTTGGACAACAGTCCCTCAATGAGGGTGGCCCTTTGGGTTCGTACCATTTTTAGGGTGGATGTAACCTTTTAATTTTAGGCACTGCCTAATAGGCTTTATGCCTCCAGGTTTCGGCAACCCGAGCTATTTGAGTTTGTCTCAGACGACAGTCCCCGAGTGGGGGTAATCTTTTGGGTTCGGATGGAGGCGACACTTGGGCTGGATACACTTAAGCAACAAAATGTGCATTAGTAAAGTGGAAACTACTTTCATTTATGTACGTAACATACAAGATTATAAGCGTGTCAAAGCTTCGTATTATGGCTCGTATGGTCTATGCGGGCACAGTTCATTTGACTATTTGGCCCTTACAATAAATCGTATCCACCAAGCCTCGACTGTTCAAGCACAAAGTTTCCTTCCTTGCTAGAAATCTTAACCCGAGGGTGATGACCCCTGGTATTTGAGGTTGATCTATGATAAGGCTCGGATACTGTTGATGTGACCATCGACTTCGATTCAAAACTGGTATTTTACTCTAAGTTAGCATGATCCACTATTGTCTCGTTAAAAACCTTGCCGAAAAACCTATTTGGGATAAAACCAGTTCAAGGGAAAAAGCGTGCAACGCATGCTTTCATGCCTAACAACTAGATTTTCCTTTGGTTATTGCCTGCAAGTGTTAGTCCAATTCGCAATATAAAAAAAGAATGAATGAGGTTGTACCTTAGCAGTAATATCATTTTAGGTGGGTCACACTCCAGTTGTTCGATAGTTGTGTACCGTTCCATCCTTTGAGTTTGTATGAACCTTTACCGGTAATCGCAATAATTTGATATGGACCTTCCCAGTTCGGTCCCAGCTTCACTTTGCTCGGGTTTTGGGTGTTTAGTATCACTTTTCTAACACCAAGTCCCCGCAATTGAAGTGTCGAAGGTTGGTTCTCTAGTTGTAGTAACTTTTGATCCGCTATTTTTGGGCAGCTAACTGGACAAGTGCGTTCTCGTACCTCTCATCCAATAGTTCCAAGCTCGTGCTCATGGCCTCACTATTTGACTCTTCGATCACATATTAAAACCAAAGGCTCGGTTCTTCTACCTCGAGCGGTAGTGCTTCGGCACCATAGGCTAACGAAAACAGGTTAGTCCCGATATTAGATTTTGGTGTCGTATGGTATGCCTACAAGACTCCGGGCAAAATTTCCTTCCGTTTCTCTTTGACGTCGGTCAACATGTTCTTAAGGTTTTGGAGTATAGTCTTGTTTGTAGACTATGTCTATCCGTTCCCACTAGGTTGATGGAGGTTTGACAATATCCTTTTGATCTTATGCTCCTCGAAAAATTTGCTTACCTTGCTGCCAATGAACTGCTTCCCTTTATCACACATGATCTCGGCTGGTATCCTGAACTAACGTATTATGTTGTCCCAAATAAAATCAATAACGTCTTTTTCGGACTTTCTCGAACGCCTGAGCTCCAACCCATTTACAAAAAATTTCATTCATAAATAGTATAAATTATTCCTTACCAGGTGCCCATGACAGGGAAACGACAATGCCTATTACTCATTTCATGAATGGCCAAAGTGACAAGACCGATTGTAGTAGCTCCGCAAGTTGATGGATCATCGACGCATTCTCTGATAACTGTCACATCTTCGTACAAAGTCCCTTACATCTTTCTCCATGTTGGTCCAGTATTAGCCAGCCCTGATTATTTTTTCGAACCAAAGACTCTGCCCCCTAATGGTGCAAGTACCCTCGTGAACTTGCCTCAGAACGTATTCGGTATCTCCTGCCACAAGCATACGGAAAGTGGGACATCGAATGTTCTTTTATATCAAGTACCCTCCGACAAATTAATCTGGCCGCCTTCATGCGCAAAGCCCTTGATTCTTTAGGGTCCTACGTCAAGTTCCCGGTCTTAAGGCAATATTTATACTTATTTCTCCAGTCCCAAGTCAAACTTATTTAGTATCTTAGCATGGCCTTTCTCCACTACCATTTTGATGATTTGAACAACCATTCCTAAGCTGAATTCATCGTCATTGACCGATGAACCCAAATTAGCCAGAGCATCGACTTTGCTATTTTGATCCCGGGGTATGTGCTGTAGAGTCAATTCCTTGAATCGATGTTGTGTTACTTGTAGTTTGTGTAAGTACCTTTGCATTCGCTCTTTCCTTTACTTAGAATGTCCTATTGACTTTATTTACCATAAGGAGGGAGTCGAACTTAGCTTCGACCACTTCGGCCCCTAGGCTCTTAGCTAGCTCGAGACCTGTAATCATGGCCTAATACTTGGCCTTATTGTTAGTCAATTTTAATAGTTCTAATGGATTGCCTAACCACGTTGCCCGTAGCAGCTTTAGTACGTTGGCGAGTCCAGACCCCTTTGCGTTCGAGGCGTCGTTTGTAAAGGTTGTCCTAATTCTCGAAGAAGTCCCCGATGTTATCAACAATTCCTTTTTGACTTTGGCTATTAAGGACGACATGAAATTGTCCACGAAGTCTGCAAAGATTTGAGATTTGATGGTGGTCCGGGGACGATATTTGATATCGTACCAGCTAATTTCTATGACCCACTTTGCCAATCGGACAGAGAACTTAGGTTTGTGCATTATTTTTCTTAACGAGAAAGAAGTTACATAGCATATGGGATGACATTGAAGTATGACTTCAAGTTTCTGAAGGCGCTTAGCGAAGCCAGTGCAATTTTTTCTAGGTGAGGGTACCTTGTTTCAGCCTCGCCTAGGGTTCTACTAACATAATAGTTAGGAAATTGTGTACCTTCATTTTCCCAAACTAAGACTTCGCTTATCACTATCTCGTATACCGCAAAGTATAGCTACATATGTTCGTCTATGTTTGGAGTATAGAGCAAGGGTGGACTCGAAAGGTCCCAGTTGACTTCTTCTAAAGCCTACTAGCACTCCGAGGTCCACAAGAATTATTCTTGTTCTTCAATAACGAGAAGAATCGATGTCACTTATCGGAACATCTCGATATGAATCGTCCGAGGGAGGCTATGCATTCGATTAGCCTCTGAACGGTCTTAATATTATCCACCACAGTGATATCTCTTCTATATCTTAGATTTTGTAGGGATTGATCTCGATCTATATCATAAGTTGTGATATCATAAATATCATAACTCCTTTTAACAAGGTCTCTCCGAATTTCTTCAGCAGAACGAATTCGATATCATCATCCTCTAAGTTGTTTCCCTTGATGGCACACATGTTGGATGTCATGTGTTCATTTGGATCAGCTGTTCCATTGTACTTTAGAATTTTGGCCATACAAAAATTCTTGGGGATTGGTTTCGAGGCTGTGCTCAGAGGGAAAGGATTTTGGACAAATTTCTTGGAATCCAGGCCTTTCAATATCGGGGGTCCTCCTAGGATCTGATCAACCCTAGAGTTATAGGTATCTTTTTTTTGACATTTTCTCCAATCTTTTTTCCCCTAATTCCACCCGCTCTGTCAGTTCCTTGAGCATCTTTATTATTTCGGGGCTGGCCCCGGCTTCAGCTTCACCGGGCCTTTATGAGGTTCGTTCATTTTTTTGAGTGTTCTCCCGAGATAGTTTGGGCTCAAATCTTTTGGGATCATGGCTTTGGTTCTGTAACTGGGCTATTTCCATATGTTGAGCTTGTAACATTTTGAAAATCACCTCGCGAATTGATCCCATCACCTTCACCATCGTGCGTACCCCTGGCTCCCCCATGAACGTTGTTTTTAGGATCGGTGGACAAATTAGTATCAATGGACACATGGGAGTTATCGTCGATAGGGTCTCTGGTAGAGGCTTTGTTAGGGTCAATACGGAGAACCTCGTTGCTATCAATATATTGTTTTTCTCACCATGGTGGCCAGATGCAACATCAATGTTCAAGTGGGCAGATTGAGAGTTTGATATTCTTAAATTTACCTGAAATTAGAATCTCAAAGAAAAAAAGTAAGCAGAGTGCATTATGAAAATTTGTATCAAAGTGCCACTATTATCCTCAGCCCCATGGTGGGCGCCAAAGTATTTACCCTAAAAAATGGACAACAATTGAATTTATATGTGATTTTAAGGATATGTAGATTAATTCAATACAAATGAGTAATGGCATTAGATTAAACAAATGAAATACGTAATAAATTGCCAAACCAATAGTGGAAGTGATCCTGGACTCAGTAACAGCTTAGTCAAGTGCCTACATTCGACCCGGGCTCACAGTAATGAAGAACTGATTTACAAAAGTAAGAACAAAGAAAATAATAGTATATTTGCTATAGACATGTGATTTTTGGCCCTCCCCAATTTTTCATATTTTAGCACGTAACATTTTATTCAGGCCTAACATAGCTATTTCAACTATTTTTTTTTACTTCTTTTACTTTATTGTTGTCATAAAAATGAAAATTACAAAAAAATATTTCAACTTACGTATATTTCATTTTAAATAAAATTATATAAAATAGTACTTTATTTTATCTTTACATAATCTTGAAAATACAAAAAATATATCATAGTTTCATGTTAGTTTTTACATTGTGTAGTATTTTTATCTTATTTTAAAAGGAGTCAATTAAGGTGTCAGATCACAATTTTAAGAGTTTTAAAGTACTATTCGGATTAGTCTATTAAGCTTAAGAACCCTTCTAGATTCCTCATTGAAATAAAAATAAATAAAAAAGACCCTAAGACCTAATACACAAAAAATATAGGGACTAATTAAAAAACTCAAAAACACACCTAAACCTAGACTCTAACTATAAAAGGAAAAAAACATGTAACGTTGAAATGAAAAAAGGTTTGAGAGGAGCGCCGTTTTCATCCCCCAAACCCCCCCCCCCCCCCCCCAAAGGTCGTCTCCTTCACTCCCACCCTTGTGTTTCTTCTTCAACCAAAAATCTCGACCCTTCGCTTCACCGCACAAACCAGCCCTCCACCTACCAGTTGCTCGAACAACCACAGTGAACTCCTCCACACAACACCCTTTCTTCTTCCTCACATCTCTTTCAACAGAGGAACGATTCAGACTCCCCTACACTCAATCGAGAAACGACCAGCCCCATCCTTCTCCATAACCTAACAGTAACCAAACTCACTTGAAGTTAATAAAAAAATGGGAAAAACAGAGAGAGGGTGAACGGGCAGAAACAGAGTGAGAAATTTCGATGACACCAGTCATCCGCTTCAGTTATTGCTGAAGAATCGAGATCTGTCGAGTTCTAGCCACAGCTCCATTTTTCTCAAAAAGCATTATTTTTGTTGAGTCGAGGTTCTTGGTCTGCGATCCGCGTATAGGCTTGAGGTGTTGTCACTTGATTCAATTGTTAAAGGGAGATTTCATGTGTTTGAAAATGGTTTTGGTACAGACTTAAGGTCCGTTTCTATCTTCAATATTTTACCTAATGATTCTGTCGCATATGTGCTTGAATGGTAGATTCATTTGATTTCCATGATTATTTGTGATATCTATTGATGTTACGGTGAAATTTGCTTGATTTTTGTGGTCGGATTCGTTAACTACGTGAAAGTGGCAATACGAATGTTGTCTTCAGATGTACGCGTGATTTAAAGTAGGAGAACTAGCGTTGTTCTTATGTTGCTGATTCAACCAAAATGTGATTTAGTTTGTAATGTAATAAGATATTCCATCATGAAAACTTATTTTTTAATTGATTATTCAGTTGTTTTAAAAGTGTAAGGCTGTGGGTTTGGAGTGTACTTTAAAGTGATTCATTTTTGAGTTTGGACTTAATATTAAGAGGAAAAAACTTGATTGTCCAATATTTTTAAAAGATTTTACAATGTCATAGTAGTACCACTTGATTAACATTTGTAGCAGTTATATGTTTACATTTATAATAAAACCTGTAACAGTTATCCTACACGTGTTCCTGAATTTTAGGAGATTTCTATGTATTTAAATGCTCAACTGATTTCACGCTCCACTCATAAATGAATTTTCCTTATGTTTTATCTCTATTTTGAAGAATGACTTATAGATGATGATTTAATGATGAATGTAATGTCAGATGTGGTTTAGTTTTGTCATAGACGACCATTTTATCTTGCTAAATTAGTCGTAGAAAAGTCTTTAGGCACGCGTGTTTAAATATACCATGTATTTGTATACATGTTCACGTGACATAATCACAATTCCAAAAATTAAGCGTTATTAATTATTTCATCACTAATTTTCTGTCGATATGGGCTTCACGCCGTGATATTTGGTCGAGCACGGACATCACAACTCTTTGTTAGTCATGCACAACCGTTTGGTGATGCTCTCCGAAGCCTCGATCCTCAAATTAGACCCGGAGGATATGGTCCTGATATCCCTGAAGGTATGTGTTTTTCCCGAGCCCCGATACGAGGGGCTCTTCTCTTTGACTCTGATACTTTATGGTCACGTTCCTGCTCTGTCTGTCTCACTGGAAAGTCAAGTCATGCAGGTTAAAACCCATACACAAAGTTCTCTGGTTGCAACAGTTTCTGAGTGTAACTTTTATTCAGCAACCATACAAAAGAATTTTTTAACTTTTATTCATCAATAATATAAAAAAATAAATTATGATATCATGTCACTTAAAAACTAACTACAAATAACCATTCTTTATAAGTGAGATTAATAGCCTAAATATTAACATAGAAACATATCATTAGAGATAGAGCTACACGCCTAGATATTGTTATATTGAGGAAGAGACAAACTCGAAGATAAAGAATACCAAATTTTAACATGCAAAATCCTTTAAATTGCAGGTAAAATTCACTGGATCAAAAAGATCCAAAAAGCAACAATAAGATGGTTGCAAAAATTTTTCAAATTTGGCTACACAATAAGTGCCAAACACAAAACAACAATTCAACAAAAAATCAATTGAATAATGAGGAGAAATCACAAAAATAGAGCTATGTTAACTCAATTAATCCATTCTTTGTAGCATCAAAATCCATTATCCAATGTTCAAATCAAAGACCAAGATGTTAGGAACACTACGTCAAAATTTCTGCCTGATCCAATGGTGAACGAATCGAGAAATGTGATCTGAAGCTAGCTAGTTAGAACAAAATATGCAATAAAAAGAATATTTTTTCTTCTCTCTTCTCTCTTGACGGAAGCTCTCTTAAAAACCAAAGACTTATTCCAATTAGGAGAGAAGAATTTTCCAAAGTTTCTCTATTTATAGATGATGAGTGGTGTTATCTCTTAAAGCCAAAAACCTACATCAAATAGGAATGAAAATCGAATCTAATTCCTAATAGGACTGAATACCAAAAAAGAATAGGATTAGGCCATTGGACCTTCGGCTGGAAAATATGGGTATGGGCCCAATAAACTCCCCATCTAGCTAAGGGGTCAAATACGTCTTTAAGTAGAGGAACTATTGACAAATTCATGCTTACTAACTTTTTGTAAATCTCATGGTTATCTGCAACAACCGCGTTTTTCAACATATCCGAATGATTGTCCTTAGTGTGTGTCTTCTCAACGTCGAACAATTTCTCTTTAGCAGCCATACTTATTGTCCCACCCATTTTTCTCGGGAAAGGGGGTTGACAACTCCTTTTGAGAGAAAGGAATTGGTTAAGCGAGTCGCCACCTAACAGATTAAGGTGTGTTTGGGCACCTATATCAAATTACTCGAATTATACCAGTTTGGATCACCAGAGATCGGGTAAGGGCTCAAATTGCCTTGATGAGAAGGATTTAGGCACCCTCGATGTCCATAATGGTGGGTCCTAGCTGAACTTAACTTATGTGAATTATCCTAAAGAAAGCGAGGGAAATATTTAATAGGGATGGGAGGTCCTAAGTTTTTTAGCCTATAAGATCATCCCATGCAACATAAATAATACTCTGTAACTCCCCCAAGACGAGGATGTTCTCATATTATTTAGCGGGCACAAACTATCATATCCTGCTACTCGATTACTATCTTTAAGTTTGTACCTAAAGCACTCTAATCAGTTCTAACTCGTGTCTTATGCGTGCGTTACCCGTCCCTTACATATGGTCCTAGAGGCATTAGGACCTCTATTTAGAATGGTTCTAGACTCGACCTATGTTTCTCAAAACTATAAAATAATAGGAGACATACAAAATAATTAGGGCTATTAAGATAAAGACAAATATAGGCTAAAATTGGCCTTCTCATATAAACAGCAAATGCACGCAACTGATCAATAAATTTTATTAATCGTAGGGTCATAGAGATAGGATACCTATGCGATGTTGACCAAGCAGGCGATCGTACATAGTATTAGTTTCTTAGTGTGAGTATTAGTTTCTTAGTGTGAGTATTAGGACCAAGCCTACTGATTTTAGCTTTGCATAGAATCTGGGCATTTTATACAATAATAGTAAATCACACGAATATGGCTAGAGTTATTTTTTTAATCCTATAGGCATGTTGTCTAGGTGATTGATAGTGATAATCATAGAAGCACATTCAAAATCATAAATTGAATCCTATAGGCATGACTTCTATAAATGAACAGATTTTAGCCCTATCAGCAGGATTTCTACAAGTGAAGTGATTTTAATCCTAGAGGTATAATTTCTACAAGTGAACTGAGTTTAACCCTATAGGCATGATTTCTAGAATTAAACTAATTTTAACCCTATAGGCATGATTTCTAGAATTAAACCGATTTTAACCTTTATAGGCATGATTTCTAGGATTAACCAGTATACAAGCAAGAATTTGCACACTGTTATGAAAGAATAAAAGAAGAAGATGAGTATTCTTAGAAATGTAGGGAGAGAGAACTCTTATTGATTTTGGGATGAATTACAATGGAATACCTTCTATTCATTGGAAGATTTTGACTTAATCACCAAGTAATAAATCCTAGAATCTCTCTAAATATGGACATTCACCATAAATAGAATCTTATTTATAATACTCCCCCTTGAATGTCTATTTAACATATAATGTGGCTCGTTAAAACCTTAACTAAATAATATCCAATGGGAAAAAAAATTCTACAAAAGGAAAAAGAGCACACATGTTTAGAAATGAGCCTACCGGTTGCTTCGTTAAAAACCTTTCAAAGAAAACCTAGTGGGACAAAGCCTTGTAGGGGAAAAAAGAGTGCAACACGTATTAACTTCCCCTGATGACAGTGCGCATCAATTCACATCCTTGAGCCTTCTCATTCCGCTCTTGTACACTAGCTTCTTGAAGGTTGACGTTGGTAGAGATTTTGTAAACAAATCAGCCATATTATCATTTGAACGAATTTGTTGCACATTAATATCTCCATTCTTTTGAAGATCATGTGTGAAAAATGACTTTGGTGAAATGTGCTTTGTTCTATCTCATTTTATGAATCCTCCCTTCAATTGAGCTACGCATGTTGCGCTGTCTTCATACAAAATCATGGGTAACTTGTCACATTTCATACCACATTTGTCTCGAATAAGATGTATTATAGACCTCAACCACACACATTCTCGACTTGCTTCATGAATAGCAATTATCTCAGCATGATTAGATGAAGTAGCCACAATTGATTGCTTAGTCTATTTCCAAGATATGGCAGAGCCTCCATGGGTAAACACATAGCCTATTTGAGATTGAGCTTTGTGTGGGTCAGATAAATACCCAACATCAGCATAGCAACGAGATCAGGACTGCAATTATTGTCATAAAATAAGTCCATATCTGTAGATCCTTTTAGATACCGTAATATGTGTTTGATTCCATTCCAATGTCTCTTTGTGGGAGCAGAGCTATATCTTTCTAAGACATTAATTGAAAAATATATCAGGCCTTGTTGTATTGGCAAGATAAATTAGTGCACCAATTGCACTAAGATATGGTACTTTAGGACCAAGTAGCTCTTCATTCTCTTCTTGAGGTCGGAATGGATCCTTATACACATCAAGTGATCGAACAACCATCATATTACTTAATGGATGTGCACCATTGATAACGCCAAACTGTGCCTTCTCAAAAGACACACACGGACGTAGCAAATATAGTCTGAGTAATTCTGCCTAGAGTCGAGCCACTGAAAATTAACCTATAAATTACTCTTGTCAGATTTACTAAATTCATGCAATCAATTTCCCAAAACTTTATGATTCATAGTTGATGATATATCTAACAACTAAACCAAAAATACATAACAACTGAAAGTTAACTAAGCTTGCTTGTATATAATTGGAATGAAGTCTAAGGTAACGGTTTCCCCCGTTGTTGATTTCCTTGGTTGAATATGTTTTATAATTGAGACTTAGTTGTCTCCATCAATCATGAACACTCCAGCTATCATAAATCTTTCTCAAGCAATTATGATTATTTACTAGACGCACTTTTTCAAGCTACGCCAGCTAGATTCACATTACGGTTCACTTAGATTGCACCTGAGGTATCATTATCTCTAATCCAACCTCTAAACTCTCGGTTATGACTCTCGTCTACACTCCAGGAGCGATGTTGTTTATACAATCACCTAAATATGCACTCTCTCTCAAGCGAATATATACTAAACAGTGATAGATAGATGAGGGCCCTTCCAACTAACCACAATCAAACGTAGATGAACAAATAGAGATTAACAACCAATTCAAAACTATATTAATATAACAATCAAGTCATCCCCAACGGGATTCACCAAAACCTTAGTTTAAAGTATTTAGCTACTCATATCAATGGAAGATAAAACTAATAGATGATCATAATGGAAGAACTGCAAGGAAAATAAAAAAGATAAAGAACTATGATGTTTTGGGTGATATCTCACACTTGTTCTTCTTCCAAAAGTAATCTAAAAAATAAGCCTCTCTAATACTTGGCGAGCTTGACTTTATAGAGGTTAAATGAATTTTCCTCCAAGTTTCCAATTTTTCCCATAACAGACTTTTTCCAGAACTGGGACTAGCACGAATGCGGTAATGTTCACACTAGTCTCCTGACATTCTGCCTAACACTTCTGGACTAGCGCGATCACACTAGTTCATGCCATTTTTTCTTCCATTCTTTGTCTCGTCTTTGGGAGCACTCAGCTCTGAGGGGTCTTTCTTGATCCAATGCAACTCCAATCACAACTTTAAAGCATCATATAGGCTCACCATCCTGCATTGTGTAAAATTCACAATTAGAGCACATTTTTCATCATTTAACCATATTATGACATTGCAACATAATAAAGCAGGAGCATAAACAATTTTCAAATCACCTAGACTTAACCTATTATCAACACCCACACTTAATTTATTGCTTGTCCTCGAGCAATCAAACTATACTTTCTAAAGGTTCCACTCAACAATTTCCCTTAATTCCTTACACCCAGAAAAATTCACATATGCTATACCTAGTAGTGAACAATCTTAGCCTCAAAAGTCGACTCTCAAATGCCAAACAATATTCACGTTTCCGCGAAGTACTCTACATAGAAGTCAAGACTTGCCTTTCCTTCACGAATCACAAGCCCTCTCAATCACAACAAAGAAATTATAATCAATTCACACATTCAAATTTCATGCTCACATATACAAAGAAAATCGTTCACACCCACAACAAAAGTCACATGCATGCAATTGGTACCATAAGATTGCCCTTAATGTAAATCTCTACTAATGTAGGATCGCTCGATCTAAAATCAGTTAGGTCTTTTTCATGGTTGTAATGTGGGCTAAGGGATGAGTAGGATATATTTAGGAGTAGTGAATATCCCTCCTAAGCACTTTAACACACAACATGATCAACTTTAAGTGCAAATTCTTCAATCCACTTTACTTTTTCAAACAATATCACCCTAAAAATTCTCCCTTGTACTTTAAGCACTAAATTAATTCATACCCACTAGCAAGAACAAGACAACAATGTATTGATCTCTCTTTTTTCAGATTAATTTTTTTTCAATTTCTACCAATGGTGTATTATTTTACAAAACAAGTGCACTTATCTTCCTTTTATTGTTTTCACTCAGAAGCAACCACACACTTAGTTTCTTCTTACTTCTTCTAGCACTCACAATTAAAGTGTTTTATGAGGTAAAACGGATCAAAACAATGTCAATTAAGAATAGAAAGGGTATAGGCTTGTAATGTGGGTGTCAAACAAAAGTGTAAAGGCTCAAAAGGGTTTACTAGGGATATAATTTATCTGTGGTAAGCAATACAGAAAAAGAACAAAGAAAGGCTAAAATCGTTTTTCAATCTGAGCATCACCTAAAATTTCGCTTCAACTCACATACCGAGCAAGTTTTAGACACAAGTACAATACATAGACTATACAAAACCTCACCACACATGACATATGACTCGTTCCAGATTAACTCATCAAGACACTCCATTATGAGTATTCAAGTTAGTAACAAACATACAAATTAAGGCGCTTTAGTGGAGTTCAACCAATAAGACTAAGCATTACACTCTCTTCTGTTATGTTCAGGTGCGTCAACACTATAGGTTCTCTTTTGATTCTCTAGCTCGTAGCTTATTAAATCTAATCTATAAATAAAAAAGAAAATATATTACTAAAAAAAACTACATATACCCGGTTCAAGTTTAAACCCTTGGAAAAGAACCGCGACATAAAGAAAAACCAAGGGGGAGCTACTACACTACCTAAAAAAATATTTTTGGTATTTTCTCTAGACTAACTTCCCTCAAGAAAATTATCTAATGGATCCGTCATCAGGAAAAGACCACATATTTCCAAATTTTTTTTTCGTTTTCAACTTTGTCCCTCAAAAACCCCGCCGAAAGCGATCCGTCGTCGGGACAATCCACTTATCTACTTTAAACTAATGACTTATACTCAACACCAAAACTATCAAATCCAAATAAAACAAAACAAAACTAACATTCAAATGAAATAAAACAGAACTAACATTCAAATGATACAACTACATACATGCAATGAAGTAAGGGTGTGCATGTGCTGCCCCCTGTGTCCTGGGTGCGACGACTTGGCTGCTTGACAATGAACTTGTGGAGCGGCACTTTCGCCATGGTGCCATAATACCTGAAACACGGGGCTACATTAGCAAGGTTTAACACAAAGATGCGACACACTGCGGTTACTCAGACTTCACTCGCTTGAGTGGTCACAACTACATAGTAACGGTCATTAAGGCCTTTGTACAAACACCTTGTGAGCATTAGGCCTCCACTACCCTTGTTATGTATTCTAGAACATGAGTCCACCACAAAATCACATCAATAGCAAAAATCAAGTACCACCCACCCCACACTTACCACCCACCAGCACCACAACATATTCTTCCAATTCCTATACATAAAAAGCAAAGAACACCTACTATACAACACATTGGACTACAACCAGAAATAAAAAAAATCAAGAAGAGAAAAAGCAAAGAAATTTCAACTAGGGCTCGTACCTATGGTGTGGATGGTGGCGAGTAGAGAGAAGACATGTGTGTGAGCCTGGTAGGAGGCGTGAAATTTTGAGATTGGGAGATGGGGGAAGTGGATTGGGGAAAGGGGTTTGTGAGTTGTGGGGAGGGGTTATATGTTAGGGGCCTTATGTTAGGCTAAAGGGGGGAAAAAGAAAATAGAAAAATAAAACTTTAAAACGACCCCAATCCAGTGATTTCTGGGGCGGGACTAGCGTGAACACTAGCACGAAGTTAGCGCGATCGCGCTAGTCCAGGCAGAATATTACGCTTTTAGCGTGAGCTCTAGCGCGAACACTAGCGCAAAGTGTAGCGAGTTCGTGCTAGTTTGTGCATCTTAGGCAGACTGTCACCCAATCAGCTTAATCTATAGTGCATAGTGTAGCGTGATCGCGCTAGTGGGCAACAAGTTTTTGCACTTTTTCACCTGTGTTTACCATGGTCGATGGTCTTTTCACCTACCCTTTGTCACCTGCATTGGTTAGGATGATACAAAACTTACAAATAACACTACAACTATTGTATGGTTGCCTCCCTACTAGCGCCTTAGTTATTGTCGGGGCACGACGGTTACAACAATTTAATGGGTTGTCTACCATCCAACACCTGATTTAACGTCGCGGCATGACGCAAGTAGTTGAGCCATCACTCCTCATTTGCATATTGGGGTTCTTTCAAATTGATCACCACTGTACCCCCTTTTTCTTCAACTATTGCAAGGTAATGTTTCAACCTTTTCCTATTTGCCGAGAACTTCTTTGTCCCTTCTTTTGACTCGATCTCAACAGCTCCAGTTGTGAACATTTGCACCACTCTAAATGTTCCTGACCATCAGTACTTTAACTTACCGGAAAACAATCTCAACTTTGAATTATACAGTAATACCTTGTACCGGGTTTGAAATCTCTGTCCATATTGTGTTTGTCATGAAACTTCTTCATTCTTTCCTTGTATAGTCTCAGGCTTTCAAAGGCTTGATATCTAAATTCTTCCAGCTCATGCAACTCTATAAGTTAATTTTGTCCAGCTACGTCAGGATCCATGTTCAATTGATTTAGTGCCCATCACGCTTGATGTTATAGCTCTACCAGCAGATGACAGGCATTCCCAAATACTAACTTGTTGGGTGATATACCTATTCATGTTGTAAACGCAGTTCTATAGGCCAAGAGCGCGTCATCAAGCTTCTTTGCCCAATCAGTTCGTGTGGCATTCACCGTCTTGGTTAGTAAACGTTTTATCTAACTGTTGGACACTTCAACCTGCCCACTGGTTTGCTGATGGTAAGGGGTTGCTAACTTGTGGCGTACATCATATTTTGCAGGTAGTTTCTCGAAGGCTCTATTACAGAAGTTAGTTCCTCCGTCACTGATGATCGCTCTTGGTGTCCCAAACCTAGTGAATATGTTCTTTTCAGAAATCCTACCACCACTCTTGGATCATTAGTGGGCAACGTTGTAGCCTCTACCCATTTAGACACGTAGTCCACAGCAACAAGGATGTACTTATTACCAAATAAGCTGACAAACGGACCCATAAAGTCAATTCCCCAAATATCAACACATCTACCTCTTGAATCGGGTTCATCGGCATCTCATGGAAACGGGAAATGTTCCCAGTCCACTGACATTCATTGCAGCCCTTTACCTAGAGGTGTGCATCTCTAAACACAGTTGGCTTAAGAATCCGACCTATTGCACTTTTGAAGCTGTCCTGAACCCTCCAAAACGTCCTCTGTATGCTGATGCGTGACAAGCCTGCAAATTTGAAAATTGTTCTATCTCGGGGACACACCTCCAGATAATATAATCAACACATATTCTAAAGAAATGAGGCTCGTACCAATAATACATGCAGCAATCACGAAAGAACTTTTTATTTTGGAGAGATGAAAGGTCATATGGAACTATACCGCAGGCTATGTAGTTTGCGAAATCTGCATACCATGGCGCATCCTTAAGACTGGCTGCGAGCAACTGCTCGTCTGGAAAGGTTCCTAAAATATCTTCGACCTCGACTGATTTTTTAGCTCCTTCAAGTCATGATAGATGATCAACTACTTGATTTTTTGTGCCCTTACGGTCACAAATTTCGAGGTTCTTGCAACAGCAGCACTCAACGAATCAGACGTGTCTTAGACTCCTTCTTCTCAATTAGGTACCTGAGAGCTGCTTTGTCAGTGTATAAAATTACCTTGGAACCAATCAGATATGATCGGAACTTGTCAAAAGCAAACACCACTGCTAACATCTCCTTTTCCATTATAGTGTAGTTGAGTTATGCACCGCTTAGCGTTCTACTTGTGTAGTAGATCGGGTGCATCAAATTATCCTTTCGGTACCATAAGATTGGTCCTATGGCATAGTTTCTTGCATCACACACGAGCTCAAATGGTTGCTCCTAGTTGGGTGCAACAATGATGGGTGCATCTACCAACCTCTTCTTGAGTTCCTCAAATGAAAACCTGCAATTTTTAGAAAACACAAAGGAATGATCCTTTTCAAGGAGATTGCATAATGGTTAGCAATTTTGGAAAAATCTTTTATGAAACACTGGTAGAACCCGGCGTGTCCAAGAAAACCTCTCACCACCTTAACTGAAGTGGGTGGTGGTAGCTTCTCAATCACGGCAACCTTAGCATGGTTAACCTTAATTCCTTTAGTGGACACTCGATGTCCCAGGACCATCCCTTCTTGTACCATAAAATGGCACTTTTCTCAGTTTAGCACTAAGTTTGTCTCCACACATCTTTTGAGCACTCTACTTAAGTTGTGAAGACATTCTTCAAATGAATCTCCCACGATGGAGAAATAATCCATAAAGACCTCCATAATATCCTCCACCATATCTGTGAAGATGCCTAACATGCACCGTTGAAAAGTCGCAAGTGCATTACATAGCCCAAAAGGCATTCTCTGAAAGGAAAAGATGCCATACGGACAGATGAATGGTGTTTTCTCTCTATCCTCGGGGGGTTATTGATATCTGATTGTACCCCGAATATCCATCTAAAAAAAATGTGATCTCCCAGCCAGCCTGTCTAATATTTGGTCAATGAAAGGCAAGGGACAGTGATCCTTTTGGGTGGTGGTGTTCAATTTTCGATAATCCACACAAATCCGCCACCCTGTGATTGTACGAGTTGAGATCAACTCATTGTTCTCATTTTTCACAACAGTCATTCCCCCCATTTTTGCACACATTGGATAGGGCTAACCCAATTGCTATAAGAGATGGGGAAGATGATTCTCGCATCTAACCATTTGGCCACTTCCTTCTTTGCAACCTCTTTCATGTTTGGGTTTAGCCTTCGCTGATGTTCTCGGGAAGGTTTGTAGCCTTGTTCCAAGAGAATCTTATGCATACAGAAGGCTGGGCTAATACCCTTTATGTCTACCATGGTCCAGCCAATGGTAGTCTAATTTTCCTGCAGTACCTGTAAGAGTCATTCTACCTGCACATCTAGAAAACCGGATGATATAATAACAAGCAAGGTCGAATCCGGGCCCAAGAGCACATACTTGAGGTGATTTGAGAGTGGCTTTCACTCCAGTTTGGGTGGTTCCTCTATCAATGTCTTTGCTGGAGGTGTAGCCCTTTTTTCTAATTCAAGGGACTCAAATTGAGGTTCCTTTTTTATTTCCAGAATCCTTGCCTTCAAGTGCCATGACCCATTCAGCTAGCCCTTCATCATCCATCTCTTCTAGATTTTTAGACATGCTTCAAATGGATCGCTAAAAGTCAGGGTTGCATCGTTCTCTTGCAGAATCACATCTACTGCATCCACTAAAGAGTAATTAGCATATTCGCTGGGTCTTCTCATAGATTTCTGAACATGGAATATGACTTCTTAATCGCTCAGTATCATTTTTAGTTCCCCAGTCTCACAATCGATCAATGCTCTGCCAATCGCCATAAAAGGTCTACCCAAAATGAGAGATATCTCCTCATCTTCTTGGCAGTCCAGAATAACAAAATCTGCTAGGAACACGAACTTCCCTACTTGCACCAACACATTATCAAGAATACCAGTTGGCATTTTCACCGTGCGGTCTGCTAGCTGTAACAGCGTAGAAGTCGGTCTAGCTCCCAGATCACATAATGCCTTTGCAAGGCATAGCTCCCAATTGTGCACAAAATAGTGAAACTACCTGGATCAGACATCTTTTGATCCATCGGTCTTGTCACTACTGCGCTGCAGGTCTGTGTCAGGGTCACGGTAGAAAGATCCTGAAAATCAAACTTTTGCGACATTAGATCCTTCATCATCTTTGCATAGCCGGGCATCTCCCTGAAAGCAACCATCAAAGGAATATTCAACTGAATCTGACGCAGTATCTCTATGAATTTCTTGTATTGAGCTTCCTCTTTTGTTTAACTAGACTTTGAGGGAAGGGTGCATCTATCACCCTTTGTGCATTTCTTGTTGGCTTCTCGCTGTTGGAATTTTCTGGCACAAGCGGTGCCACCTGTTCTGCAGCTTGCTCATTCATCTTTTTTTTGCCTTTTTCCTCCTGACTCTACTCAACCACCACTTCAGTAAGCTCTATTGGTTCCTCCACCTCTAACGGAACTGGAGTGACTGTTGTACTCTCCTTCCTGGCTTGTAGATTCTCCTGTTCTCTATCTAAATATCTCCCATTCTGGAGACTTACTGCCATCAGCTGATTTGGGTTTTGCTCTTTGGGGTTTATGTTAGTATCTGTAGGCAAGGTTTGCTGACGACGGTTGTTCAAAGCCATGGATAGTTGTCCCAGCTGCGTTTCAATGTTCTTTATAGCTGAATCATGCACTTCCAACTTTTCCTGCACTTTATTATTTGTCCCAATGAGTTGCTGCAGCATACCCCTAATTTCTATCATGTTGTTATCTTGCTGAGGAGGTTGTTGATATGTTAGTTGTTTCTTATTTTGTTGTGGGTAGCCTTGTGGTTTCTGATATGATACTAGCACCATTTTGTTTTGAGGGTGCATACCCCCAGGCTGTTGCAAGTTAGGCCTATATTGCTGATTTTGTGGCGGTCTCCATTGTTGTGCGCCTTGTCTCTGACCCCGATAGTTGTTGATATAATTCATATCTTCCCTCGCCCCTTGATTTTTCGCCTTCTCCGCTCCATGAACACACACAAGACTGATTAATACAAGGTGTACATAGTCCTTCATTTGTTGTATCAACAATGTGCACCTGTTTTGTACCCATCTCATCAATCTTCTTTGTCAATATGCTCATCTGGGTCATGAGTGTGGTCATATTATCTGTATGTGAGTTTTTTGGGTCAAGAGGAACTGAATGCACTATGGATGCTAGTGTTGTAGCTCTAGTCATCCACCCCGAATTTTGTGACATCTTGTCAAGAAGGATTTTGCACTTGGTGAATGTCTTAATAAAAAATGCACCTCCAACAGAAGCACTCCACATTTTCCTTTAAATTGTCAGCTAACCCCATGTAGAATCTTTGGCCAAGCATCTGGTCAGGAATACCTTGGTGAGGCACTTCACTAGCATCCCTTTAAATCTTTCCCTAGTTTCTTGCAAGGACTCAGTAGGCTGCTGCTTATACTACAATATTTCATGCATTTGTCTTGCAGTCTTGTTGGGTGGATAGAACTTATTCAGAAACTGCTTGACTAATTCCTCCCATGTGGCTATGGAATTGAAAGGGAACAACTTTAGCCAAGTATGAGCTTCCCCGATCACAGAGAATGGAAACAGTAGTAGCTTGATAGCTTCCGGGGTCACATTTGGTTGCCGTTGGATCATACAAATTGACAATAAAAAATTCAAGTGCTGCTGCAGGGTCTTTAATGTGTGACCCGGAGAACTATCCTTTATTATGCAGTAGATGTAGCATATTTTGGTTATCTGGAAGGTCTCCGCTTGGATTGTGGGAACATCTATGGAAGTGGCCAGGTTATCAGCTGCGGGCTGAGCCCAATTATAAAGTGCAGCTTTGGTAACTAGAGGTGCCACTACTCTCACATTGGGGTTTGGTGGCGGATCCCCTACGTTTCCGATGACGTTGTCTGCATCACCCACATCAAATTCGAGCAGGTGTGATTGTTGAGATTGTTGTGTTCTCTTGTTGGCACGGTTCAATGCCCCGAATGTTTTCTCAAGGTGTGAGCGTCCTTCTAGTAGTTTGCCAGTCCTCGAAGAATTTCTAGGCATACATCTAAAGTCCACAAGAGCTCAAAAGTTAGAATTTCAATGAAAAGATTGGGTATAGAGAAAACTGACTTCACTACGAATTTTGTAGTTCTTTCAATTGTAATTGATAACCTTATAAATTCCCAGACAACGGCACCAAAATTTGATAACGCCAAACTATGCCTTCTCAAAAGACACACACGGACATAGCAAATATAGTTTGAGTAATTCTGCCCAGAGTCGAATCACTGAAAGTTACCTATCAATTACTCTTCTCGGACTTACTAAATTCACACAATCAATTTTCCCAAACTTTATGATTCATAGTTGATGATATATCTAACAACTAAACTGAAAATAAATAACAACTGAAAGTTAACTAAGCTTGATTGTATATAATTGGAATAAAGTCCAATGTAATGGTTTTCCCCCGTTGTTGATTTACTTGGTTGAATATGTTTTATAATTGGGACTTAGTTTTCTCCATCAATCATGAACGCTCCAGCTATCATATTTCTTTCTCAACCAATTATGATAATTTACTAGACGCACTTTCTCAAGCTACGCTAGCTAGATTCACATTACGGCTCACATAGATTTCACCCGAGGTATCGTTATCTCTAATCCAACCTTTAAACCCTCGGTTATGACTCTCGTCTACACTTCGGGAGTGATGTTATTTATACAATTACCTAAATATGCACTCCCTCTCAAGCAGATACATACTAAATAAGGACGGATAGATAAGGGCCCTTCCAACTAACCACAATCAAAACGTAGATGAACAAATAGAGATTAACAACCTATTCAAAAATATATTAATATAACAACCAAGTCGTCCCAAACGGGTTTCACCAAAACCTTAGGTTATTGTATTTAGCTACTCGTAACAACGGAAGATAAAACTAATAGATGATTCATAATGGAAGAATTGCAAGGAAAATAAAAAAGTTAAAGAACTATGATGTTTTGGATGGTCTCTCACACTTGTTCTTCTTCCAAAAGTAATCTAAAAAAGAAGCCCCTCTTATCCTTGGGCGAGCTTGACTTTACATAGGTTAAGTGAATTTTCCTCCATGTTTCCAATTTTACCCCTAACAGAACTTTTCCAAAACTGGGACTAGCGCAAACGCGCTAAAGTTTCTCATGACATTCTGCCTCCCTCTTCTGGACTAGCGCGATCGCGCTAGTTCAGGCCATTTTTCTTCCATTCTTTGTCTCGTCTTTGCGCTCACTCAGCTCCGATGGGTCTTGCTTGCTCCAATGCAACTCCAATCACAACTTTAAAGCATCATCTAGGCTCATCATCCTGCAATGTGTAAAATTCACAATTAGAGCCCATTTTTCATCATTTAACCATATTATGACATTAAAATATAATCAAGCAGGAGCATAATCAATCGCCAAATCACCTTAGCCTATTATCATCCATCCATGTGAAACCATTTCAATACCTTTTTTTGTGTAGGCAGATTGATGATCAAAAATTTTGTCTGCCAAATGTTCAATTTTCAAACCAAGACATAATTTTGTCTTTCCGAGATCTTTCATCTCGAGTTCCTTCTTTAAATAATCAATTGACTTTTGGAGTTCTGTAGGAGTTCCAATAAGGTTTAGTCATCAAGATATACAGAAAGTACAACAAATTCCGATGTTGTTTTCTTTATAAAAATACATAGGCAAATGGCATCATTTATATATCCTTCCTTTAATAAATACTCACTAAGACGATTATACCACATTCGTCCTGATTTTTTTAGACCATACAAGATCTTTTCAATACTATTGAAAATATTTCCCCGGACTTTGAATTATGTGTGTTTGGCATTTAAATCCATCGGGAATTTTCATGTATATCTCATTATCAAGTGAGCCATAAAGGTAGGTGGTAACCATATCCATAAAATGCATGTCAAGATTTTCTTGGACGACAAAACTAATGAGATAATGGAAAGTTATAGCATCCATAACGGGTGAATATGTCTCGCCATAATAGACACCAGGCCTTTGTGAAAATCCTTGTGCAATAAGGCGTGCCTTATATCTTCGTACCTCGTTTTCTCATTTATCTTGCATAGAAAAACCCATATATAGCCAACAGGCTTAACACCATTAGGTGTTTGGACTGCATGCCCAAAACCTTCATGTTTTGTAAGTGAATTCAACTCTGATTGGATTGCTTCTTGCCATTTTGGCCAAACAAGTCTTTGTAGACATTCTCCAACAGATTGAGGTTCAAGATCCTCACTTTCATGCATAATTCTTGATGCAACATTATATGCAAAGACGTAATCCACCACTATATCCACTCGATTCAAATTTGTCTTAATATCTATTGGATTTATTGATAGTTCCTTATTTTCTCGAGTCTCAGGCTCAGTGGATTACTCATAAATCTCTGAATTTATTAAATCTTGGATTTTAATCATGAGATTCTTTTGTAGTGTCATTTTGATCATTTATTTTCTTTTTCTAGGATTTCGATCTTTGGAACCTAATGATCTGCCAGTTTCAGGCGTGCTTTTGACTCATTCGATATTACACTAGAAGATTGTACAATATGCACATCAATACGGATCAGAATAATTTTTTGCAAGGATATGTGATTTTGTTATCCTTTTCATATCCGTAAATCTGGCATTTAATTTTCTATTCTCTGCAATGAATAGTCTATTTTCTATTCTCTTCAAATGAATAGTCTTTTGCACCTATTTTCACAAATAGAGGCACTTTGATTAAGACGAGCTAATGACGGATTTTTTTCATAAATTTCCCATTTGGTTTCACCAACTTCTCCCCTTAATTTTGGGAAAAGTGTCTCATCGAATTGACAGTTTGCAAATCCTGCTGTAAAAAATCCCCCATTAATGGTTCGAGGTAGCAAATAATGGAGGGCGATTCAAACCCAAAATATATTTCTAACCCTCTATGCGGTCCCATTTTGGTGCGATATGGTAGTGCTACAGGAACATACTGCGCATTCAAAAATTCTATAATGGGATATAATAGGTTCATGACTCAAAACTAATAGCAACGGGGAATATTTATAATAATTTTTCTGTTTGAGACAAACTAGCATTGCTGCATGCTAAATGGCATGACTCCAAAACAGAAGTGGGCTGCCTCCTTTTCATGAGTAACAATCTTGCTATCAATTGCAAACGTTTAATTAAAGACTCTGCATGACCATTTTGAGAGAGAACATGAGCTACATGATGTTCCATTTTTATCCCAATTGATAAGCAATAATCATTGAATGCTTGGGATGAAAACTCAGCAGCATTATCAAGTCTAATAGACTTAATTGGATCATCAGCTACGACCCTTGGGAATTATTGATGATGTGCTTGTCCGGGTAGACATATTCATATTGCCGGCCGACTTTGTCATTTTGGATTGTGAAGTAGACCATGAGTTTCTGATTATCTTAGGTACACCTTTCCTTGCAACGGGGGAGGCATTGGTTGATGTTGAAGAGGGTGAGCTCACTTTTAGAGTGGGTGATGAAAAGGTCGTCTTCCATGTTTGCAAATCTATGAAGCAACCCAATAATACCGTGGTGTGTTCATTTGCAGACATTGTCGTAGCTGTGATAGTGGATAACACAAGTTCTATGATTAATATGGAGGATCCTCTTGAGGCCATGTTGTTAAATATGGATGTCAATGATGATACAAGCAGAGTAGAGTGCGTGAATGCCTTATATGGGATGGTCTCTTATTCTTATGAGCCGAGAAAATTATCTTTGGATCTTGAAAATCGAAAAACTCCACCAACAAAACCATCAATTGAGGAGCCATCGGTGTTGGATTTGGAACCACTTTCTCCACACCTCAGGTATGAATTCTTGGGCTCAAATTCGACTTTACCATTTATTCTTTCTTCTTTCCTTACTAATATGCAGGTTGAGGCCACTTTGACGGTACTTCAAAAGCGGAAAAGGGCAATTGAATGGACACTATTTGACATTCGGGGAATAAGCCCCGCATTTTGCATGCATAATATTATCTTAGGATGATGATGAAAATCCCTCCTTGGAACATCAAAGAAGATTGAACGAGGCTAAGCAAGAGGTGGTGAAAAAAGAGGTGATCAAATGGTTGGATGCCAGGGTTGTGTACCCCATTTCTGATAGCTCGTGGACTTCTTCGGTGCAATGCATACCGAAGAAGGGTGGTATGACTATGGTGCCCAATGAAAACAACGTACTTATTCCTACTCAGGCGGTCATCGGATGGAGAATTTGTATGGATTATCGGAAGCTAAACAAGGTGACCCGAAAGGACCATTTTCAATTGTCATTCCTTGATCAAATGCTAGATCGTCTTGCAGGGCGTACTTTTTAGTGCTTTGTAGATGGTTACTCGGGGTAAAACCAAATTTTAATTGCCCGTGAGGATCAAGAGAAGACAACTTTTACCTATCCGTATGGCACATTCGCTTTATCTCGGTTGTCGTTCGGATTGTGTAATGCTACGACAACTTTCTAATGATGCATGCTTGCTATTTTCACTGACATGGTGGACGATATCTTGGAGGTCTTTATGGATGATTTTGGTGTGGTTGGGGATTCCTTCGATGAATATTTGAGTAATTTGGATAAAGTGTTGGCCCGGTGTGAAGACACAAACCTTGTACTCAATTGGGAAAAATGTCATTTCATGGTTGAAGAGGTAAATTGTTGGGTCACAAAATTTCAAAAGCGAGGAATCGAAGTGGATAAAGCTAAAATAGAAGTGATTTCGAGGCTTTCTCCCCCTATATCTGTCAAAGGGGTGAGAATTTTTCTTGGGCACGCGGGATTTTACCGAAGGTTTATAAAAGATTTTTCCAATGTGGTACACCCATTGTGCAAGTTGCTAGAGAAATATGCTATGTTTGTGTTTGATGAGAAATGTACGGAGGCCTTTGAACTTCTCAAGCAAAAATTGACCACAACTCCTATCATTACTACACCTAATTGGAGCTTACCCTTTGAGCTCATGTGTGATGCTAGCAATGTGGCAGTTGGAGCGGTGTTGGGTCAACTTGTGAACAAATTATTTCTTCCGATGTACTATGCAAGCAAGACCATGAATGAGGCTCAGAGGAAATATACGGTCACCGAGAAAGAGTTATTGGCTATAGTTTTTGCTATGGTAACGTTTTGCCCATATCTCATGGGGGCAGAAGTTGTAGTGCACACCAATCATGCCGTCCTTAGGTATTTGATGACAAAGAAAGACTTAAAAGCAAGGTTGATGAGATGGGTGTTACTACTTCAAGAGTTTGATATAGAAATTGTGGACCGGAAAAAGTTAGTGAGAATCAAGTGCTGGACATTATCCCATTTGGAGGAGGAGGGTAAGCCTTGTGATGGCCTTGAGATCAATGATTCATTTCCCGACGAGCAACTCCTTGCGGTGTCAATGAACAATATGCCATGGTTTACCAATGTTGCTAACTAATTTGTGACCAAAATAATCCCGTAAGATCTCTCTTCTAACCAAAGGAAGAAGCTCAAGCGGGATAGCTTGGATTTTTATTGCGACGAGCCATATTTGTTCAAGATTTGCATGGATGGTGTGATTCGTAGATGTGTCCCGGAGGAAGAACAATTGGGTATTTTGGAGGCTTGTCATTCCTCTCCCTATGGTGGACATCATGGCGGGGCGAGGACGACTTTTATAGTGCTTAGTTGTGTATTTTATTGGCCAACCTTGTCCAAAGATGTAGGTGATTTTGTGAAGAGATGTGATGAATGCCAATGAGCAGGCGGGATTTCCAATAAAGATGAGATGCCTCTAAACATAATTCTTGAAGTTGATATCTTTGATGTATGAGGTATCAATTTTATGGGCCTTTTTTTATCTCGTACGGTAATACCTACATTCTTGTAGCGGTTGATTATGTATCAAAATGGGTTGAGGCTATGGCCTTTCCCAACAATGAAGCTAGGAGTCTGATGGCATTTATAAAGAAGAGCATTTTCACAAGTTTGGCACTCCTCGAGCAATTATTAGTCATAGGGGGTCTCATTTTTGCAACAAGGCTTTGGACAAGTTGTTTTTCAAGTACGGTTTCAATCATAAGGTTTCTACCCCCTATCATACCCAAGAAAGTGACCGGGTGGAATTCTCCAATGGGGAAATCAAGAGTATCTTGTCAAAGACGGTCAATGCTAATAGGATTGATTGGTCAAAAAAGTTGGATGACGCTCTATGGTTTACCAAACTTCTTATAAGACCCAAATTGGTATGTCACCGTACCATTGGTGTTTGGGAATGCATGTCATCTACCAGTACTATTGGAGCATAAGGCCATGTGGGCCTTGAGGAAGCTTAATCTTGAGCGGGATGTTGCGTCCAATCTTCATGTTGAACAACTCAATGAACTTGACGAATTCCAATTCCATGCATACACTAGTTCGTCCTTGTATAAGGACAAGATGAAGTACCTTCATGATAAATATGCTCGTGGAAAGGAGTTCAAAGTTGGTGATTTGGTTCTCTTATTCAATTTTTGATTACGTTTGTTTCTGAGAAAGCTTAAATCAAAGTGGAGTGGCCATTTGAAGTTGTGTTCGTGACCCGTTTTAGTGATCTTGACCTTAAGAACAAAAATGGTGAAGTTTTTAGAGTTAACAGGCATTGGGTCAAGCATTATCTAGGAAATATTTATGACAGCCACGTGGTGGCGCTTATTCACCTCAAGTGATGTGGTAACATGTGTCGTGCTATGACGTTAAATCAGGCGGTTCTTGGGAGGCAACCCAAGTCTTTTTCTTCTTGTTTTCTTCGATTTTCTTTGTAGTTTAGGTTCAATTTTTGGGCTAATTGGTTTTGAGATGTTGCATGGATTGAGTTGATGTAGTGCAAAACATAGTGGAGAAAATGTTTAGTCTCTGAAGTTGCTAGTGCAGCCGCATTGCACTTTGTGCAGTCCGCACTGTTGTGAACCAATGAGAGAGCTCTCTGAAGTTTGCCACCGTGTCCGCATTACATTTTATGCAGACCACGATGGACCTCTGCGGCCGCGGTCTGTTTTTGTGGAACGTGGAGTTTGACTTCTCAAGCTTCTTCTAAAAAAACCAAGCGTGGGCCGCAGTTTGTTTTGTGAGGCTATATTGCTAGGTAAGAACGGGTCCCACAAGCTTCCATATAAATAGACTTCAAAGGTCTCCTGTTACCCTTTTCGAAAAATTAACTCTCAGATCCCCTTTTTACTATTCATCCATGCATCTTGATCATAACTCTTGCTTGCCAATGATTAATTACACTTCTTCTCAATATCTGGTAACATATCTCTCAATTATTCTTGTTTAATTTTGCAATTTCATTTTATTTTTTCTTTTTTATCATGTAACTTCTTCTTCTTCCTCTATTTCTATACGTGTTAGCTTAGGTTAAATTAAATGTTAATTTTTGTGTCTTTGATGAGCATAATTAACTGAGTAAATTGAGTGGGGACGCTAACTAGGTTAGAATTAAATTTAAAAGCAAAATCCCATAACCCAAACTCAGTGCCTTGACTAAGCACCCTCCACGGACCGGGTCCTTTTTTTGTTGTCCGTGGTGCTCTGACGCAGTCCGAGGTACCATTTTGTGCGGACCACGGTGATGATATTCTGAAAGATTGACTTATTGACCAGCGCAGCTACACTACATTTTGTGCAGTCCGCGTTGGCCCACTGCGGCCGCTGTGCTATTTTTTATGGGCCGCGTTGGCAAGATTCTGAGAGGGGTTTCTAGACCTTTCCCCAGAAAGGATCGTGGTTGCTTTTATACAGTCCGCGATGGCCCCAGTGCGGCCGCGCCCCTTTTTGTGCGGTCCACACTACACTATGTTTGCAATTCTATGGGTTCTGTTTTGCAACTCAGCATGCACATAGGCCTCGTTGCTTCCATTGATACTAAAAAAGTTAGATGTTTATGCTTGAAGATAATGGTTAAAAAATGAGAGGGAAGAGGATCAAAACAACCCGAGAGAGGTGAATCCTCCCGGGGAGGAAAGCAAAAGATGATAAAACTCACTTACCAAGTTCGGGAGAGCATAAAAAGGACTAGAATATTGATAAAAGTTGCTGACAAGGGCAGCTGACAGATCGCGAAAAGAGTACGAGCCATCTCATGAGGTTTCCTCATACTTTATTCCTGCACAGATTCATGATTGGCTCGAACGAATGAGATTGACCGATGATACTCCACCTCCTTCACCCATTGCCCAAGTTCTAGAGCGTATACATTTTGAGTTGTCAGAGGGCTCAGCAGCTGGTAGCGATGAGTACTCAACCTCCCCCACAGCCTCATTATTCGGGAAGAGTGCAGACATAGGTGAAAAGGAGGTACAAGGAGATGAGGAGGTTAAAGAGGGTGGTGAGCCTCAGGTTGGGGGTATTGCCCGGACTAGAGATCCTCAGGTTTGGGAGGATAGATTCTTCTATCAGGTGGCGTTCCACAAGTTTAGGGAATGGTGGCCAGTAAGAAAATTGATTCTTTAGAGGAGCTTCGTTGCCAGAGACCTTTTACCTCTAAACCCTAATGTGCATAGACAGTTTCAGACTCGAGTGGGGTAGGAGCACTTCTTGGATAAGTGTGAATGCCAACGAACATGTGGTCAAAGATTTTTATAGCAATGTAGCCCACAACTTGAAGAGCACCAAAGTGACAAAAGTTCAAAACAAATAATTGGTGTTTATCGAGAAGGCGCTCAATGAATACCTGGGTTTCAATAAAGATGAAGAGTCCCTTTACAATGAAAAGTTGGCTATGAGTGAGGAGGTTCGTTCGTGGTTAGCTTCATACCTGGAAATCCCGAGTACTGTTCCAGATTGGCTGACCGTTGGGGCAAAAATACTTCGAAGAAACCTTAACTTTGAGGCTAGGCATTGGTTGACTTTCGTGTGCACCCGGCTTGATCCCACGACCCATGATCAGACTCTTCCTCTTGCCCGGGCTGTTCAAGTTGACTCTATTATGGCAGGCTACCCCATCAACATAGGGAATGTAATGTCCCGCATCATTTCTTCAGTGGCGGTCGAGCATGACCGGAACTACCCTTTTCCCATCACCCTTACCATGTCTTTCCAGGACTTGAGGGTTGAGAAGAGATCTTTTGATATCAAGGTGAAACCTGTAGCTCTGTTTTCATGGTATAGTTTGAAGGGGCCAGACAACCCCAAGGACTAGAGCTACAAGGCGCCTACCTCTACCCCAACTGGACAGTCTGAAGAGCCAGTTGCGGTAGAGCCCCCCACTGAGCCTGCCTTGACTACTGTTGAGTTGCCTCCTGAACCTTCCACTACAGCCGACTTGCCTCCTGGTCCTTGCACTTCATCTGGCCTGGGGATTCCATCTTCATAGGCCCATCTTATCACTTCCTACCAGCTGAGCCAAACACTTCACAGCTTGAACAACTGGATGGTGACTGCTTCATCCAAGTTGTCCTCCTTGACCTCTACCATTAAAGCTAAGTCGGTACCACAACCAACATATATTCCACAACCTATATAGGATGCACTTAAGGAAATTCTTGCCAACCAGGAGAGTATCCTCAGTACTCAGAGTGCCTTGGCTAAGGGGGTATATTTACATGGCAAGGCTCTGAAGGAGCTTTCCTAGAAGCACAAGAAGCTGCGCAGACACGGGCTTCCAAGGCATTCGTAAAGGAATTAAGAGCAGATGTGGATAAGCTGGAGGCAGACCACTTGCCTTTAGACTTGCTATTTGAGGACCCAGCTCCAGCAGCATGAGTAGTCACAAAGGCCTCCAAAGAGGAGGAGGATGATTCCGAGCACGGATGATGCCATCATCCAGTTGGCGAATCCACCAGAGGCTTCCTCCAATCAGCCATAGGATGTACTTGAGTCACAGCCTGTCCAGGTCCAAGCCCCAGTACCAACAACCGAGCAGCAGGATACCGGGAACCAATTTGAGGTTCCCACGCATTCAGAGGACCTGGGGACCACTGATGATCCTATGCATACGAACTCGGCTTAGGGAGTTTTCATATCCTTTCCTTTTACATTTTGGTACTTATTTGTTTAGTTGGCATTGGGGACAATGCCAGCTTTTATTTGAGGGGGTGCGCCCTACATTTTATCCTTGGATGATTGTATGTATATACTGGTTTACTTGATGCCTTATTGATTTTTACTTGGTCTGTATATAACTTTACATTTAGTTACTTGTATTGCACTTTTGATCTTTCCTTTGGTCTATATATAAAGTTACATTATTGTATATATTCATCCCCCATTGTATATTCAAATCCCCTATTGTACATATTTATTCTATTTTCCATTTCGTAAAAACAATTTCATTTTTATATTCTTAGATAGGCTAGTAGCTTGTTGTTTCGTTTTTGTATTTTTAATAAGCCTTTTGTTTTCTTAATGTCGTGGTTCTTTCCAAAGGTGGAGTATTGTGTGAATTATATGGCTCTTCCCAATGATGGATGGCGTGACAACCTTCTTTAGTGTTTGAGTCCATTTTTGTTTTTCTTTGTTTTTGGTAATTTGTAGTTAAGGGTACCTCAAGCAACGCTTCACTTGGGCCTAGCACATTTGCCTTTGATCTCATGGTCAAGGAAAAATATTGTGTTTAGGATGGTGAAAGTCGTGACCTTGAGACTCTTGTGTTGACCAACAATCATCATGTGGTCTTTCGAGACCATTGTGTGGTGAAATCATGACTAAGATTGTTGTGGTCCCCCGACTCTATGTCTTTAGCAATCCTTTAGCTTGTGTGGTGAGAAATCGAATTGTGAGTCTGAGTCCCGAGCCAATGATCTAGAACTTGCCCTGTATGTCTATTTAGGAAAAATCTTAAGTGGAATTTGGCTTGAGAGGTGATTATAGGATCTCCTTGACCCAAATGATAGTTGAACAATTCCATAGCCTACCAACGATATAATCGCTAGTTAAACCTTTTGAGCCTTAAACCTTTTTCTTTCAAGAACCAATGCTATAAGTCTACACCTATTCTAAAATATACCCTCTCTTGGCACTTGATATTTCCTTGAGCAATAGTAAAACTCTATGTTTGGGGGGAGAGATGAGAAAGGGAACAAAGTGGTAAAAGGTACAAAAGTGAAGAAAAGGTAGGCAATAAAAAAGAAAGAAAAGAAAAAGATAAAAAGAAAACCCAAAGTGAAAAAGAATGAAAAAGGGATTCAAGATAAACAAAAGAGAAAAAGGTGTGGAAAAAGTTGAAAAAGGAGATATGTTTTGAAATGCATAATAAAGGGTGACATTGGGTCTCTCTAACCCCTAAAAAAAGAAGTGAGATACTCGAAGAGTCAAGAGAATTGTGCCAAATGAATTAAAAGAAGTGCTTAAGGGAAGATAGAACCCATTTAGATCAAAACATTTCCTACCCTCAACCAAAAGCCTTCACATTGACTCCATAAAAACCCTATATGATCTTGAGTTGAATGACGCTTTCATTAGTCGATAATTACATGAGGGGCAATAAAATGGTACTTAAAGCCGGACTTGTGACTTTTCCTTGAGACAGACGAGTGAATTTCCATTAACCTCGATTTGTGTGGTAATACTTTAAAAAGGTAGGTTTGTTAGGGGAGAGTTGAGGATGTGTGAGTTTGGGTTCCAGAACGACCAATGTAATTGAGAGAGTTTTTTTATATAATGAGTCAACTCTTGATGCTCTTGTGCCATACTTTATCCATGATTTTCAAAGTTTAAAGGTTGTTAATGATTCATTCGTATTAAGGACAATTGTTAGTCCCAATTGATGCTTGTGAGATTACTTTAGGATAGTTGAAAATACTTGAATTTCCCTTAAGGGCTGGGTCTTATTTTATTTGCTTGAGGACAAGCAAAAGCTTAAGTTTGGGGGAGTTGATAACTAGGGGTTTTAATGTGTTTCATGCTCCTTATTGCATATGTTTTGATTATAGATTGTTACAAACTAGACCCAAAAGGCTCATAAGTTCTGCTTGATTGCAGGTTTTATCGACAAAGTGACGAAATCCCAAAGATCGGCCCAAAAGGAGTGAAACCTGCTCAAGTATTAAAGACAAGGAAAACTGAGGGCAAACAGGCCTAGTGCGGCCACATTCGACTTTGTGTGGTCCGCACTAGGTGATTTAGAGAGTTGGCAAAAATGGGCTTCAAGGCAGTGCAGATGCATTCAATATGGAATGGTCCACAGTGAAGGTTTCGCGGTCACACAACCATTTTGTGCGGTCCGCGGAAGAGAGTTTCAGAGAGGTGAAAATTTCCATGACTCAAGTTGCGTGGTCTGCGGTCATATTTGTTCGGACCACATTAGAGACCTCCGCTGTCGTGGTCCATTCTATGTGGTCTGCAGAGCCCAAGTTCAGAAAGCCAAGATTTGAAGTTCAAGAGCCTAGTGCGGCCGTGGTCCATTTTACGCGGCCCGCACTATTCCCGCAGGGGTATTTGTGTCCAATTTTACTAGCTTAGTATAAATAGAATATTTTTTTATTTTTAGGTTATTTGTTAACTCCATAACACAGTTTCACTCGTGGAAATTTCATTTGTAGCCATTTTTGGCATCTTAGCTTGGTTTTAACGATAGATTCTTGTATTTTACTTTAGTAATTAATTAATATGCCTTGTTCTTCATCTATTTATTATTTCTTGTTCAATCATGAGTAGCTAAACCTATTAGCTAGGGTTGGGGGTCAACCATAGTGGGGGTAATTGATGGGTGTTGCAATTTAAGGCTAGATTGAATATGGGTATTTGTTATTTGGGTCAATGTTATTGTTTAATTTATGAATTGGTGGTTGCAAACACTAGTTTGTGCTAAGTTGACTTAGCTCTTCTTGAGAAAGAGAGCCTAAGTCTCCAAAATTAATCCAACAAGGAATTAGAATGGACTCAAGAGAATTGATAGTCCCAATTAAAAGATTAAACCTTGAGAGACTAACTACCCGACTTGAACCCTAGTTGCTTCAGCAAATTTGCCTACCCATTTGGTCTTGAGAAAGTCAAATTAGGCAAAATCACTCTCTCTATCGATAAGTGTAAGAGTGGGTAAAATCGTGCAAGGGTTATATCATACTTTCCCAATCACATCAAGCATGCCTTAGAAGTAATTATCCGTCAATTAGCCACCCAGGTGAAAGTCACTTTCCTAGTGCTTTTTAAACTATTAGATACAACTCTTTGCAATTTTCACTTAGCATAATTAGTCAAAATTAGTAGTTGATAATATTAGATTGTTAAAGAAAACCAAAAAAATGATGAGAAGACCAATTAAGAACACACTCACAATTCTAAGCTAGATAGATACTTATCTCCAATCCTAACTGTCTGTGGATTCGATCTCAAATTAAAATCAGGTAAAAGCTATTGCGACCTTCTCTTGCTATTCTTTAGTAGTGCAAAGTTGGCAGCGATCTGCGGGTGATAGGGAATGGTGGGAATTAGGGTTTGGGGGTTAATATTAAAAGGAGTAGGTTAACAAGGGCCATTGATCTTAGGAAATCAACGTCCAGGATTTAATAAGTGAGTGGACGGGTTGGTTAAATGGGCCGCGACCAAGTTAGAGTAATTGGGTCATTGGTTTTGGGATGGGATTATTGGGTTAGGCATTTTAGGTGTTGGGTTAGGTAACTTAGGCTAGTTTAGGTAACCTAGGCCCAAAAATAGGAGGGATTTAGGGCTATTAATTAATTACTCATTTTTAATTATTAAAATAATTTGCAAAAATAATAAATAAAATAGTAAAAATATTATTTGTGCATAAAATTGTTAGAAACAATTATTCAACATTATAAGAATGTAAAAAGTTATTTTTTACATAAATAAAGTAGTTATAAGTATATATGGGCTATTATTGCAAAATATGCAATTTTATCCTTCACAATGCAAATGTAATTACAATAAAGGCACCAAAAATATTTAAAACTTAATATGGATATAAATTATGAAGTTAGATGATAAAATCATCATAAAAGTATTTTTGAAGCAATTAATGATTATTTATTTAATAAAATAGGAGAATAAATTGATTTAAAATCTTTAAAATTGTGAAAAATACTTATATGTGTTTATGAATCAAATTATGTATAATAATTATGTGTGTTTATGAATCAGATTATGATACATATGCACTCTTTTGAAATAATATATGTATATTTGAAATATATGAAGGAAAAATCGGGTATCAACAGCTGCCCCTTTTTATCCGGGAAGGATGAAATAGTTGTCAGGTAAAGAAATGAAGTCCGATTTTAACCGAATGAGTGATTTGAAAGATATAGGCCTCACTTTGGCTTCTGAGCTACGTGCATATCCCTGGTCTTATAGGAATTATACCGTGTGTAGTTCTGGATCCAGTGATGGAATAAGCCGATGGAGTTATTGTAAGAACGAACAAAATATTCTGGAGAAGATGGATCAGGATTTGAAAATGGTTGTGGATTCTTGAATAGATGTCGGATGAGAATGGGTAACGGATAATGATCGGTTATGTTTGGAATAATTTGAGGGATATGAACGTTGAATGGAAACTAGAGCGAAGGTTGCTCCCACTAGGAGAATGGTTGCTTATTGGATTACCTGCAAACTCAGAATACGGTTGTATGCAAGTATATATAGATTATTGCATAAACTTAAACATGATGCAAATTCCCTTTGGACCATGAAGATTATCTTTGGACGGTGAGGAATACGTCTTTAGAACACGATGTCCCGGACCATGAATTATGTGGTAAGGGATTCGCAGGCCAAGAAATGGCGTTCTTGGTCCTTATTGATGGTGCCTCCAAACCGTGATGTCTTTGAACAATGATGTGCAAGATTGGGAGGTCCTCAGGCCATGGCATGGGTCTTCCGTCTATGGGGATGATGCCTTCGGACTATGATGCCTTCGGATATGTTGGCTATATATCAGCCCATGAGATATAGAGACATGATGTCAGAGATAATAACAATGCAGAGCTTAGTCTTGCTTAGAGTTTGGGGCAGAGCTTAGCCCCAAGAAAGTAAAATAATGTAAGGTTTTGAATAGACCAACATTTATGCAAATGGAGACTGTGCTTAGTCTCATCCAAGGTTTGGGATAGTGCTTAGTCCCATGTAAGGAGAAGACAATGCTTAGCCTTATGCAGATAGAGATGCAGGGCTTAGCCTCATGCTAAGGTTGAGACAGTGGTTAGTCCCTTGCAAATAGAAGGCAATGCTTAACCTTATGTAAATAGGGAGGCAGGGCTTAGCCTCATATAGAGTTTGAGACAGTTCTTAGTCTCATGCAAATGGAAGGAAATGCTTAGCCTTATGCAAATAGGGAGGCATGGCTTAGCCTCGTGCAGGATTTGAGACAATGCTTAGTCTTATGCAACGGGAAGGCAATGCTTAGCCTTATGCGAATAGGGAGGCATGGCTTAGCCTCATGCAAGGATCGAGATAGTGCTTAGTCTTATGCAGGGAGAAGGCCGTGGTTAGCCTAATGATTGAGAGGCAGGGCTTAGCCTCATACAAGGATCGAGACAATGCTTAGCCTCATGTAGGGAGAAGGCAATGTTTAGCCTCATACAAATATGAAGGCGGGTCTTAGCCTTACGCGAGGATCGAGATAATGTTTAGTCTCATGCAAAGAAAAGGAAATGCTTAGCCTCATACAAATGTAGGGAAGGCAACGCTTAGCCTCATACAAATAGGGAGGCAGCGCTTAGCCTAGTACAAATATAGAGGCATGGCTTAGCCTCATCTGAGGTTCATGACAGTGCTTAGTCTCATGGGAATGTAAGAGTAAGAGCGAAGTATTCTTAGCTGGAAATACGATTATGTTGTTGTGATGATGCTTATGGCGATGACCTATTCCTACAGCCAAAGAAAATTTATGAGCTTTGAGGGGGAGGTTAATTTGTAACTTTGTCTGCTTGCTTTGCTCCGCTCTGCCGGAGGGTTCTGTTCAAGTCATCAGGTAGCACTTGGCTAAAACATAAAGTTTCTTTTCAAAAAGTATGCATGTATGGTTTTAAAAACATAGTAATATGCAAATTAAGAAATCAATTAGTTGAACCAGTGACTGTGACGTTATTAGAGACATTGCAAACTCCTTGCCATAGAATTTGAGGGTCCTCCTCAAAATTCTACCACAGTCATCTAAATAATCTTCTGGCTGCTCTGCATGCAGTGTCATTGGCTGAAGCTTCAGAATTTTGAGGGTCCACCTCAAAATTCTTCCCTAGTTTCTGATTATTAGGAAAATGAAATTTTTATTGAATTGTAACCGAACCCACATGGTTGCCTACGTATCCCCTCTTAAATAGGAATCAGGTCAAGCGTAGTTCAATCACATGATATATTTAAACATAGTATACTTTGACTGCGTCTGCAATGATAGACTTTGTCCAGATTTCTTCGTCCATTTCTGTGGGTATGAGTGCTCATCCTATCAGTACCATATGAACCATTTAATGAGCTTGCCAGTTGGGTGAGAATTTCCCCTTAGCTTAATTTGATGTGGAAAGATCTGTTTCAACACCAGTTTCCCCGGTGTGAACTGTCTAGGCATGATCCTTTTGTTGAAAGCTCTGGATATTCTATTTTAATAGAGCTGACCATGACATACTACATTCATCCTTTTTCCATATATGAGGTCTAATTGCTCATAACGGATCCTTATGCATTCTGCATCACTGAGTTTGGCTTCTTGTATGATTCTCAAATAAGGAATTTAAACCTCGGCAGGGATGACGACTTTAGTATCATGGACCAGCAAATAAGGAGTTGCCTAGTTGATGTGCGGACTATTGTGTGATATCCTAAGGCATACGGTAATTTCTCATGCCACCGTTTGTGATTCTCTACCATCTTCCTTAGCATCTTCTTGATGTTTTTATTCGCAGCCTCCACGGCTCCATTCATTTGAGGCCTATATGTTGTGGATTTCTTGTGTATGATTTTGAAGGTTTCACACATAGCACTAAACAGATCACTGTTGAGATTGGCGGCACTGTAAGTGATGATGGACTGTGGAACCCCTAATCGATAAATAATACAATCCCTCATAAAGTCTACAATGTCTTTCTTGGTTAAAGCTTTGTGAGATGCAGCTTCAACTCATTTAGTGAAGTAATTGATACCACTAAAATGAATCGGTGTCTATTGGAATTAGTGGGTTCGATTGGACAAATGACATCCATTCCTAAGGCAACAAAAGGCCAAGATTCACTTGTTGCATTGAGTTCGTTTAGTGGCACCCATATCATATCTGTATGTATCTTGAACCGGTGGCATTTGTGGACACACCGGATGCAGTCTATTTCTATAGTCATCAAAAAATATTTGATTCAGAGTTTCTTCTTGGCTAAGACAAAACCATTCATATGTGGGTCGCAGGTCCTAGAATGTATTTCTTCAAGTAATTTGGGAGCCTTTTGGTGTCAACACACCGTAACTGTCATAAATCATGAGTTCTTCTCTACAGAATTCCTATGCTTTGGAAGAAATAATTTGACAACCTCCAAAGTGTGCATTTTTGAGTGTGGATTGCATGCTCTGAATATTCTCCCCTTGCTAAATATTTTTTGATATCGTGAAACCATAGATTTCCATCTGTTTCTTCTTTAACATGATCATAGTATGCCTGCTGATTATGGATTTTCATTGTAATGGGATTGATGAAATTCTTGTCTGGGTGTCGTATCATGGAGAACCAATGTATCTGGAAATTCATTCTGGATTCTAGGGACATGCCGGAACTCAATCTTTGTGAATCTCTTCATATCTCTTGTACTTGATGTATATATGGTAGCATTTTGTTATTCTTTGTAGCCCATTCTCCTTTTACCTGGTGCACCAACAGGTCTGAGTCACCAATTACCAGTAGTTTTGGAATGTTCATATTAACAGCCAAACTAAGCCATAATATGCAGCCTTCATACTCAGCCATATTATTGGTGCATGGGAACTTGAGCTTTGTATACAAGATAATGTTGACTAGTTTCTGATACCAAGACGACTCTGATTCCGAATCCCTTGAAATTTGCGGCTCTGTCGAAAAACATCTCTACCTATCGTAGGCTTCAGCAACGTCCTCCTACGAATATCACCTCTTCGTCATGAAAATACGTATTTGGTGGTTTGTATTCTCCTCCTATAGGATTTTCGGCAAGATGATCTGCCAATGCTTGTCCTTTGACTACCTTCTAAGCTACATAGATAATATCGAATTCACTCAACAATATTTGCTATTTGGTCAACGTTCGTATAGGCATAACCTTCTGAAATATGTACTTCCGGGGATCCACCCTTGATATAATATATGTGGTATAGGCATAGAAGTAGTGCCTCAATTTCTAAGCTATCCATGTCAGAGCATTCTAGGTGCGTTCTAGCAAAGAATATCGTGTTTCATAAGGTGTGAACTTCTTACTCAAATAATATATGGATTGCTCTTTTCTCCCTGTCTCGTCATGTTGTCCCAAAACACAACCGAAAACCCCATCTAATATTGAAAGGTAGAGTAATAATGGTCTACCAGGTTTCGGAGGGACTATGATTAGAGGTGTGGATGGGTATTCCTTGATTTTATCAAAAGCCTTCAAATTATCCTCAATGCAGCTGGTTGTGACATCCTTCTTTAGCATTTTGAAAAATTGGTTCACATATCACCGTGGACTGTGCTATAAAGAGGCTAATGCAATTGAGACGTCCCAATAAACTCATCACATCATTCTTATTCTTTGGTGGTGGTAATTCCTGAATAGTTTTGACCTTTGATAGGTCCAACTCGATTCTCCAGCAGCTGACAATGAAACCCAACAATTTTTTGGCAGAAACCTCAAATGCACATTTTGCAGGGTTCAGCTTTAGATTGTACTTCCACAGTAGGTCAAAGAACTTTCTCAAGTCTTCTATGTGATCTGTGGATTTCTTGGATTTGATGATGACATCGTTGACATATACCTCTATCTCCTTGTGTATCATATCAAGAAAGATGGTTTTCATGGACCTCATGTAGGTGGCCCTAACATTCTTCACATCGAATGACATCTTGTTGTAGCAATGTACCCCCCAATGATGTAATGAAGGCTATCTTTTCTGTGTCTTCTTCGTCCATCCAGATCTGATGATAACCTATGAAGCAATCCACAAAAGACTAGAGCTCACGCTTGGCGCAATTGCCAATCAATATATTTATGTTTGGTAGTGGGAAATCATCCTTGGGACTTGCTCTATTAAATCTCGATAGTCGATACACACCCTAACTTTCCCATATTTCTTTGGAACCGGCACAATATTGGCTAAGCATGTTGGGTACTCAACTACCCTAAGGAATTTGTTGTGATTTGATTAATGACTCTTTCTTATTTTTAGGCTCATATCTATCTTGAACTTTCTGAGTTTTTGCTTTACCGGTGGACACTTAGATTGGTAGGAATCTTATGAGCCACTATGGATGTGCTCAACCCGGTCGTGTCGTCATACCACCATGAAACAATATTCTCATATTCTCTCAGGAAGTGAATGTATTCTTCCTTTTCTAACAATGACAATTGGATGTTTATGTGAGTTTGTTTTACGGTTCAGAATCTCCCAAGTTGACTACCTTAATCTCGTCCAAGTTGGACTTAGGTTTGTACTCAAAGTTCTCAACTTCTCTGATAATTTCCTCAGATATCATATCTTCTTCTTCTATGTCTTCCGAATAACTATCCTTGGGTTGTGTTATCTCATTACACGTCACAGTCATTGGCTCATCAAGGTAAGAAATAGTAATGCCTGGGACTCGCCTGGCCTTGGATGATATGGAAGTCCAATTTCTGAGAACTGCTCCCCTCTCCAGTGTTTGGATGATAAGGCCTTCTTCCTCCTCTGCCTCAACTATCACATAGCAGTCATGTCTTCGTCTTCCAAAAATAGGTTCCTCAGACCAGCAAATCTTCTTATTATTTAGATACCCATTTTGTATCGGCCTGATGAAATGATTGGCCTAGATGTCGCACTGGTTGCTCAAGAGGGTGATGGGGACATTGCCATGGTGGTGACCAATCATCATATTCTTTCTAGGTATACTGATATCCAAGCCTAAAAGTTGTATCGTGATGCTTTGGGTGTATCAATATGGTAATGCCTTGGAAGTTCTTCTCGAGCCCTTCACCGGGTTCATACCCCGACTATGCTAGCATGCTTTCTTTTTCATTGCTCCGCCATTTTTCGTTTTCAATAGCATTGACGCGCTCTATGCGGTGATAAGTCTCTCCACCCAACTTCTTTATATTCTCCACGATCGGAACAGTTTGGTTGGTATAAATGGGATTGCTTCCATCTCCGTGAATGATTACTTCCTGGTGATTCCATTCATATTTCATAGCCTGGATCAAAGTAGATGCCATGGCCCCGACAGCATGTATCCGAGGTCATCCTAATAGCTGATTGTAAGAGGCGGATATGTCTAGCACCTGAAAGTCAATATCAAACTAGGTGGGACCCATCTGCAAGCATAAATTGATTCTCCAATTATGACTCTTTGTGATCCATCGAACGCCTTCACATTCATAATCCATTCTCGTATTTCATGCAAAAACTTGTCCAACCTTTTTAGAGTTGTCAATGGAAGATGTTAAGGCTGGACCTTCCGTCTATCAAAACCCTGGGAATGAACTTATCCTCGCATTACACTATGATGTGCAATGACCAGTTGTGGCTCAATCCCTCCGATAGCAACTCATTTTCATGAAAAGAGATATTATGGCTCTCTAAAACTTACTCCAACATGTTGTACATCTCCCCACTAGTAATGTTGTTGGGCATGTGCTCTTCATTCAACACCTTCATCAAAGCATTCTTATGCACCTCAAAATTTTCAGCAGCGACAGGATGAATATCTGGCAGGAGTTTTGTTCAGATGGTCAACCACAGAATACTCCCTTTCTTGTAACTTTCTACAGAGACCATCTGGACCAGTTTCAATAATAGGTTTTTTGGCAGCAGCTTCCTTACTTGTTCATCCCAAATTCTCATGTGTATAAAATCTTCTAGTTCTGGTCATCCCTTTTGCGGCACCAGACTCTTCCATTGTTTCTTTCCCTTTTATCTTCAACAACATAATCCCAAGGAACGGTATTAAATCTAAAGGGTGGTGTGGATGCTATCGGTACAGTGAAGGGTGAGGTTACTTCCACTTCAAATGGAGCAGGTGCAGCTGCAGGTGTTGTCACTTTGATTTCTAACGGAGTGACGGGCCTACCTCAACCTTGACTGGTGGTTGTATCTGTACAACAATAGGAGTGAGTGTGACTGCAGATTCCTTAGGATCTTCACCTTCTCGAATAAGCCAAATTGACCCTTTCGGATCCCATTTTTTGTTAGTCTCTATCACACTTACTCCTTCACCCCTATGGTCCGGGAGAGGGTTTTTGCAAACTTTGGGTCCAGTCCTTTGCTTGTATGACCATGATATCAATCAGTTTCTGAATCTTATCTTTGAGAGTGCAATATTGATCAATGGCATGTCCCTTCATGCCGGACTGGTATGCACATATTTTGTTCGGGTTGACCCACTAGGAGGAGTTTTCTATGGACACAATGGGGATAGGGGTAACATATCCGGTAGCCTTCAGTCTTTCGTATAGTTGGTTGATAGGTACAACATTAGAGGTGTATTATATGGGTAATCTGCGATCAAAATTGGGTCTGGGTTTTTTGTAGTTTTGGCAAGCTGGAGGTGATTGATAATAAGTTGGTTGGTGTTATATATATGGTAGGCAGTAGAGGGTTGGGGACATCTAGGAGTTGAAAATTCGTATGTGGGTGGAGCCATTTGGTATGTGACTGGAGATATTGGACCTTGGGCTACCATCACTACCCCTATTTATTTCTTCTTTCATATGCCCCCTCACTGTAATTCTTTGTTTGTAGCCTGCAATGCCTCAAAATTGATTACCGTTACACTCTTGATCCCTTCTTTAATCCTTTCCCTGTGTTAGATAATGACAGAATATTTGTGATTCTCGATGACCATTAATCTCTCATAGTATTGTGAATCCTAAACCTTGATAAAGAATTTTTTCATTTGCTCTTCTTCCAATGCTGGCCTAACCTTTGCAGCTTCTGACCTCTATCGAGTAGCATACTTGCAGAAACTTTCCATTGGTTTCTTTTTAAGGTTGCATATGTAGAAGACATTCGGTGCATTTTCTATATTAAACCTGAATCGATCCATGAATTTTGATGCCATGCTTACCCAATTAACCCACTTCTTGGGGTTTTGACTGATTTACCAAGATAGGGCATCTCCAGTAAGACTCCTCATGAACAATTTCATGTGAATCCTTTCATCTTTCCTAACCCCTACGATTTTGTCACAATATGTCCTCAAATGTACTTTCAGGTCACCTGTTCCATCAAACATCTCGAACTTAGGATGTTTGTTACCCTCCGACGGTTCTACGTCTGGCTGAATACATAGATCCTCATAGTTCAAACCTTCAATTCCTTTCCCTCCTTCAACATCCTGGACTCGATTTGTGAGCGTCTTGAGCTCCTTTACCATATTCTTGGTGACCAGGTCCTTCTCGGTGGATGATGGTGTGTATGAGGTTAGTTGAGTGGAGTGGGATAAGGTTTCTACGTATATGGGATTGCTTTTCTAGATGCCGGTAGTTTTAGTGTAATGGTGACCATTAGTTGAATTTTGTGGATCGGGGATAGGTTTGGGGTATTCTGAGGAGTATGGTAAGTGGTTTGTGGGTATTGAGTTGGAAGATGATGGTGCTGAGGAGGTGTCAGTACAGGTAAAGGATTAGGATTTTAAGGAGGTGTTGCGTATTTGTGGGGTGTGTGAGGATTTTGCGGATGTTTGTTTGGTGTGTTTCGAGCAGGTACTGGGTTCTGGTATTTTTGCTGGTTAACGTCTGGGATATTTACGATGAGGGAAAGGTTTGCCAAGTTGGGACCTGCTCAAGTTTCCCTTGTAATTCTAGTATCTTATGCGCTAACCGCAAGACCAAATCATTATGTGCCAAAGTACTCTGACCGTCTGAAGTCTCAACATTCACTGCATGTCTAATGTTGTCTTTCTTGACACCACTTATATCATTTACCTTAACGTTTCCTTTTCTTTTCAGGCCACTTGGAGGAGGAGGAGGTGGAGCGCCTCTGATCTGGTGTGATATGCTGATGATATCAATATGTGCAAACCCACCTTCGGGGATGGGAATAATCAAACAAAGAAAAAAACCAAAAAGGTAAATAAGTCAGTAAGGATTCTGAAAAGGTATTTGCAATATTTAGACACATGTTATGGAAATGTAAATTCACGACCTAATTTGGGAATCTCATTGGGCTCGAGGTAGGTCTAGGGACATGTAAATTTGGAGAAATTTAATATCGATAAGTGCCTCATTTCATTAATGTTGTAAATAAGACGAACCTAAAAACGACAATAAATAAATGAGTCACTAATGGCATTTCTCTTATTACATTCGAATTCCAAAATGACTCTAGAAAAGTAAATACTCCTAATCTACTTTGTTCTAGACCTTCTCCGGGCTTGGCCTTCTTGGCCCCATCAATCTGATTTCCTCGGTCGCGCATGTCTAGCAGCAGATATGCCCTTGCTAGGTGTCCTCTTTCGTTTCCCTCTACATTTTGACAGTCTACGACCCTTTTCCTCATCATCCCTTCTAGTTCCATTAGACCCTGCTCCAAATATCTCAACCTTTTTGCCGACCTTGTAGCCATTTCCCTAAACTCGTTAATTGACTTGACGTCTATCTTTTGCTGCTCCAAGTTCCTAGACTCGGACTCAAGGATTCTTTTGCGTAGACTCTTATTCTTCACATGTGCTTCAGCATCTTCATCTATGACCATGTTTCCTTGATCGACCCCTGGCTCGACTATTCCTACTATGATATCTTCCAACCATAATGGGTAGAAGTACACATGACCTGAGTGATATCAATCTAGCTCGATGGTATCTTTTTCCACAGTAATATTTAAATTCCACATATGTTGGGCCTCATATTTGTATGGAATGGAATCATCTTGAATATTTGCTTTCTAACAACTCATTTTAGAGACTCGCGATATGACTTGTTTTCGACCCTTATCTCATGAACTTGATAGAAACATAGGGATGTATGACTAACCCAATCAACACCAAATGCAGAACATCCCTGGATTTGATGATGAATTCTCTAGTAGGAAACCACTCGAACATCCAATGAACCTTGTCCTTGGTCAGATTGTTAAAAACCTATACCCATTCTCTAGCATTCTTTGATTTTGCAAAACCTATCTAGGATGAAAGTCATTATTTTTGGATGGTGGAAAACTATATGGTCATTCCATGGTCTTCGTGGAAATTCTTGGCGATCTGTCCTCTCTGAAGATGTTCTAACAACCAAATCTGCAACAGCATGTTACAACCCACAAAATGTTTGAACCCTTTATTGCAACGATCCAGAGCACGGTACATTTTTGCTACAATCATCGGAACAATAGTATATGTTTATCCCTCAATCCCTTCCATTAAAGCTTTAGTTACCATGACCAACCTGATGTGAATCATGTCCCCTTGTCTTGGTAACACTATCTTACCCAGAAAACAGACGATGAATACAAAACCCTATGATGGTTCCAACCCAGGGAAGTGATGGAGAATTCGTCATGAAAAATATGATAGTATTTTTTGTGTCCATATCATTCGTAGAGGAAGTCAAAAGGTATGTAGGACTTCTTCAAGCATTCTCAATTATCACTTTTTCTTAGACTCGTTATTTTTTAAAAAAAAACCCTGGGAGTGCGATTTTCGGGCACTAACAAACCGGGACTGTCTCGGGGTAAGCCAGCGAATCCTCATATTTTCTCCATGAAAGAAGTCATTTCTATGTTGCCAAAATAAAATAAAACCCTTTCTCCATTCCAAAACATGGTAGCAACCTCGATTGGTATGTTGTTTGGTTGGATGTCCAATAAGGAGGGTAAGTTTCCAAGAACCTTTTTCACGTTATTTTTTTCGCTTGGTGAAATGTTTTCCCACCAATCCAGCAATAGAGGTGGTATATTCCGAACCATACCAAAATTGGGACTTCATGCCTCATTTTCTGCAAGATAAACAAAGTTAGACCCTTTTTCCCTCCGGATCCGACTACTTATACATTAACAATTAGCATATCGGCATTTGTTTCTCCAAATAATGCACACATCGTGATTGCACCCGTTGGGATTATGAAAATACCGGTGGGCTTTGGACAAGGTTTTCCTTAAAGGGTTGTTATGCAGACAACATATGCCCTACTAGGTTTGATCATGATGAATATACTGTTATTATCAAAGGAAGGTTTCTATAGAAGTCTAGACTGGTACCCTCAAGCAGACAACTTGAGAGAGAAAGGCATGGAACCATCGACTGCACCATTGTTCGACTAGTTTTACCGCAAATAAGTATCTCCAAATTCAAAAGGGTAATACAGGAAGAGTTCAGAAACTAATCAGGTGTTGTTATGGTATTAATTACGCACCAGTGGAATATGATGTTGAGAATGTATTTATGCAAAAGGAAAATAACATGATGTCAAGTATTTGCATGATGAAAACGATAAGATGTGATATATATTAATTGTAAGGACATGAAAGAAAGAAAAACAAAGAATGCATAAGTTTCCAAGGCATGATAAAAAAAATTCAGTGAGCATAACTGAGATAATGGTGGAGGAAATGCATGTTGCGACGAAATTGAACGAAGGATGGTTGTTGATACCCATTTTTCCCTGAATATTTTTTATATGTAAAATACTTTCAAAATAGCATATGTATGCATATTTAAGTGTGTCCAAATTTTTTCATATTTTACCTAATTTTTTAAAGATCTTAAATCAATTTATTGCCTATTTTAGCAATACAAAAACCTATAATTATTCCTCAAATTATCATTTTTTGATGATTAATTTACTTTATTCTCATATTTATCACAAAATATAGCTAAGGTAATATTTACACATTTTTACAAATTTATTTAATATTTTGAAAGCTAAATGGCAATTTTAGCCCGTTTTAAGAACTAATTGCATTTATAATTACAAATTTGATTCCAGTATTTTTAATCTAAAATTTGTACATTATTAATTGTTTTGTCCCCTTTAATTTATTTTTAGAAATTATTTTACCATTTTTATGAAATAAAAAGGTAGAAAGTGGCCATTTAAAATCTAGCCCTATATCATTTCAATTTTAGCCCAAATTGATTACCCCAAGTAACCCAATTTCAAATTCAAATTACCTGGCCTTATTTCTAAATTACTCGACCCCTAACCCATTTATTTTACCCATCCGGCTCCCCCTTTTGATCTGGGCCATTGATCAAAAGGATCAACAGCCACGATTCGACCTTTCCTTTTTTAATTTCGCAAAGCCCCCAACCCTAAATGATTTTCATTCGCGACCGTCCTTGAAACCCTCCCCTCTCTCAAATACTATCGAACCTTCTCTAACCTTAACCGCCTCTCATCACCTTCCACCGTGAAATCCACCAGAATCCATAGCTTCTCGGGCTATGGGAGTCCTATACACAACTCCTATTGCTCCTATGTGCTTGATACATGAATATTCGAGTCCAAACCTCGAAGGTTTGTTCTCAAAGCTTTGCCGATTCGAGGTCTTAGGGTCATCTCCGGCCTTGCTTCGGCTTATCAAGGTTGTTTGAACCTGGTTCTGGCTTCTCCAACTCTGATAAGTTACCTTTTCAAAGCCTTTCTCATATCTAGGGTTCTTCTAAAACCCTAGCCTTCGAGGTTTTCTCTGGTTTCTTAAATATGTTGCGTATTTTTGCTTTACCTTAAGTTTTCAAACGATTCTCCCAACTTTTCTTTCAAAATCACTTTCAAAAACCTTCTTTTCCGATCTAGGATTTTCTGAAAAAGTATTTAAATGTTTTTATGGTTTTTATTTTTCATTCATGTGTATTTGTCTATACTATGTTCTTGTATTATGTTCTTATATGCTTCTCTTACTATGATTTCCTATATTATGATCTTGTATGATTTTTTACTGTGTTCTTATGTTTTCTTCTACCACGTATGTCCTTCTATTGTGTCCTCTATACCCCATCCTTGTATTTTCTTTTACTGTGTTTTTTATACTATGTTCTAATATGCTTTTCTATTATGTTCTTATATTTTTCTTCTCCTAAGTTCGAGCATATTTTTCCTATTGTACTTTCCTGCTAAGTTCTTAAGTTTGCTTACTTTCCTTCTAGTAAACTCTGTTTAAGTTTCTTCTGATAAAATTCCTAAGCATGTTTACTTTCCTATCAGTGTTTTCTTCTATCTTTCTTTAAGTGCTTATACTGTGCTCTGCCTGTTATTTTGATATCATGTTTTCTCAAGGGTTTCTGTTGCTGATAAAAGCATGCAAGAGGTTTTTGTTCTTCTGTGAAACTTCTGAACTTGTTTTGACTACTTGCCTTCTCATCTCTGTACTTAACTCAAGGTGGAAATCCTAATATTTTGGGAATTTTGCCAAGTTTGATCATATAGTTTCTTGAACTAGGGTTTTATTTTTAGAACTCCGGACTCTTTCAGAATATATTTGAGTCTCTGTAGTTTGGACATTTTCTTTCATACAACGCTAAACTTTTTGCTAAGCTCTTCTAGTCTGGGTTTTCTATTGATTTACACAATAGACTTCTTTCATGCTCACATGCTCCTTATATATGAAAAATTTTCCTTCAAATGGTTTTAAAATTTGCAATTAGTGTAAACTTCCTTCTGAATATAGCTTGATTGATATATTTTCATATTTCACTGATTTTTTATGTGACTCGACTTAGGTAAAACCCTTCTTCATCTTTTATGACTTGGTCCATTCATACCATATTTCAGACCTTGTGATTTACTGGCTGTTGATTGATTCCCTTGCCTTATTTGCACAAACCGTGTATTTTCCAAACCTTGTCTTTCAATAACCTTTACATATTTGCTCTCAATTACATGATTTACACAAAGTGTTTGTTTAATTCATTTCCTTAAATGGTTTTACCTGTTTGAATTTGAATCCATTGATTAAGGGAAGCTTTGTGTAATTTATTGACAATCAGTTTTCAAAATATTTTCTTACATTATTTCTGCCTGCCTTCTACTGCATATTTCTGTTGTGAACTTTGGCTCCCGATCCATTACCCGTATGTGTTTGTGGGTGGTGACTTAGGACATGGCAACATGAGTTATTATCCATCAATTGAGTTTTGAACCAATAGGGTCGTAACCCCTAAACAGGCTGGAGGGTGTGCCAGCATATCCCATTACTAAGTATGCACATTAGCCTGCTTTTTTTTTTATCTTGCAAACTCCCCATTTCCTATATCCTTATGTGTATTAGTTCCCTTCCCCTTTTCCCCTTTCATGATTTCTGCACTTGCACTCCCTCTCTTGGTTCCTAAGTTCTGTCCCCCTCTTGTGAGCCTTGCCTTGGGACATTGAGTTCCCTCTGAACTTGGACACTTGAGGGTTGGACCTTCACACTGCAATATGGCTTAATATAGTAATAAATTTGGTTGTAAGCATTTCCCAAAGTTCTTATGAAACTCTTAGGGAACTTTGACACACCCAGATGAGAGAAAGGCTTTGAAACCTGATCATTGGATTTGGTTTACTTCATAAATCTAACAGGAAGTCTGAATCATGCCCTCCTTGGTTGTAATTTTCAATTTTTGATGTATTTTATTTTCTGTGGACTGTAATAACCTGTAATAAAACTTTTGGGGATGGCTAATGAAAAGGAAGGGGTGACCATGCATGTAAAACAGTAGATAACTTGCCTATAGGAATCTCTAATTTCAGTATTTTTCATATAGCTACCCTGCCTATAAGGTTTCTGCATCTTTCACGTAGTTACCATGCCTATAAGGTTTCTGCATTTTTCATGTACTTATCATGCCCATAAGATTTCTATATTTTTCACGTAGGTACCGTGCCTATAGAATTTTTGCATTTTCATGTAGGTACAATGCCTATAAGATTTCTGCATTTCTCATAACTACCCTGCCTATAAGCATTTCTACATTCTCATTTAGGTACCATGACTATAGGGATCCTGCACTTTCATATAGATATTATACCTATAGCTTCTGCACATGCATGTAGAAAATATACCTACAGGTCCTTTCTGATTCTTGCATACCCAATTTTCACTAGGCAAACTTGTCTATAGATCCTAATAACCAAAAAAGCATAATTTGATATCACGCTATCTTAGATATCATGTTGTAGAATTTCTGTACTCTTCTATGTCTATAACTATATTTAAGTTGTAAAACACATACAAAAGCATGCCTATTAGGCTTCTAATCAAATCTGAATCGCCTCACTCGTTGGTAAGTTTAAACTACCAGTAATAGTGCATTACAAGTTACAGAACACAAGCTCTTCTGCTAAACCCACTTTTAACTAGAAACTTTCTTTTCCTAAACCAATCTGCAATCATGTTTTTCCTTGTTTCTGAAATCAATAGATATCATGCCTGTGAGAAAGCACGGGAGAAACATATAATTGATATTAAACATGATACAATGAGCCCTATATGTATATACATAACCTATGCTACTCCTAATAAACATTGGATTAGGCTACTCCTAATACACATTGGATTAGGGTTCTACTATTACATATTCTAACACTCCCCCTCAAGCTGGTGCATATAAATCATATGTACCGAGCCTGTTACATATGTAGTTAACATCGAACCCGGGTTTCTTGACCCGAAAGCATCGAGTCCCAGCTGAAATAGATGAAGGAAATACTGTTTTTGCCGGAAAATTACTGTAGATGCCGGAAATATCACTGTAGATGCCAGAAAACTTCAAAGTGGTCGGAATTGAAAAGTAAAAATATGGGTAGGCTCGGAATTTGAGGGCGATCTAACTGCCCTGAAGGACCTTCGTCAGAATCTCACCGGAACAGTGCTCACGCGCCGGCGCGTGGGGCGAGTGAGTCGAATCTGCCTGGGTAAATCTGGCGCGTGAGGGCGCGTGAAGAGCAGTTTTCCGGTGGGGTTTGCTGGGGTTTGGTCGGATCTCTCTTGGGAACCTTGTGGTGGTGTTGGTTTTTGCACAACACTGATAATTAGTGACTTTGACGCAATTAGTCACTTAAGTCACCGGAAAATTGCACGGTGACTGAGTTATTTCTTCCCGGATGTCGTTGGAATGACGCACAACGATAATTATCTCACCAAAGCTTTGATACCATATGAGAAAGCACGGGAGAAACATATAATTGATATTAAATATGATACAATGAGCCCTATGTGTATACACATAACCTATGCTACTCCTAATGAACATTGGATTAGGCTACTCCTAATACACATTGGATTAGGGTTCTACTATTACATATTCTAACAATGCCTATAGGATTCCATCTAACACATAGGCAAGCATTAGGATAAGCTATAAACTGAATCGAATTTTATTCACTACACCAGCAAGCAGGCCTAACTAAGGCTTCTCATTTGAATTATATACTAAATCAGTCTGCCCAAACCATTAAGTTTTTCCACATTTCAGTATTAAATCAGACTTTAAACAGTACATGCAAGTCATACTAAACTATGTGTTTTCTCTGGTTTAAAGGAGGCCTATCTGAGCCCTTGTTATTTGTTATATGCTTCTCCCCAAAACTTGCTATATGCGTTTTGTTTGTCACCTTAGAATTTTTCCTTTGAAACTATTACAAACCTAAAATCCCTCCCTGTTAAGTTTAGTAGTCTTAATACCTCCGTGAATCATAGGATTGGGGCGAGTAGTAGCATGCAATAAGTAAACGAGTCCATTCCGCACTTTAATACCTTAAACGGGGTGGGAAAGGGTAGATATGGATATAATGACCGGTGCATTAATACCATGTGTAGCCCCTCTTCGAGGAGTGATTAGCGGGTATTGCATTGACGTGATCCATATTATTAAAAAGACTAGGACCTCTCCCCTTAGTTCTTTGTTTCTTTAAATCTTTTAAAACCATTTCTTCTAAGAAAGAAAAATCAACTATCTTTAGTTCTTGTTGATTTTGTTTATTTGTGATCATTACATGAAAATCACCTCTTATTTGGAGTCATACTTACCTATGTGTTATTTCCACCTTAAGTCATAACAATATTTTGACCGGGAACCACACTAGTAGATTCTGAGGGGTTCCTAACGCCTTCCCTCGAGATAATTTCAAGCCCTTACCCAATCTCTGGTTATCCAAACACAACCCCTCTTAGTGTCCTAATGCACTTAAATCATTAGGTGGTGACTATTAAAATTTCTTAAACCCAATTTCCAAAAGGGAGCGAATTGTCCTTCCAAATGTCAAAACCCCGATTTCTCGAGAAAAAGGGGCGCGACAGCATGGAAACTTTGTTGGAGACATCTTTTAGGCTTTTATCATTTCAAGATATTACTATGGCTTTACATTTCTTATATACCTTTATTTATTTAATTTTTTTTAAGTTTTTAATTCCTTCTCCTACTACGAAACTGACTTGTCTTTTTATCTCTTCCCCTTATTTATTTTACTACTTTCCTTTACTGCATTCCTTTATTAATGTTCTAATTATTGTAATTATTACTCTTATGAACGTGCAAATACTTGGAAAATTGCTTTAATTATTGCATAAGTATGCTTTCAACATCATATTCCACTCGTGCCAAACAAATTACCATAGCAATGCTTATAATGAGTGGTTGTGCTCTTTCAATATTATCACCCCCTAAATTTCGCAAAGGCATATTTGCGGTAAAACCAGTCGATCAACGGTGTAGCCAACAGTTCTGTGCCTTTCCCTCTTGAGTTGTCCGCCAAAGGGTACCAGTCTAATACCCCATAGAAACCTTACTCTGTGTAATTTTGCATGCATCATGGTCAAACCTAGACGAGTCAGTTATGGTGTCCGCATAACGACTCTTTAAGATAGCCTTGTCCAAAGTCCACCGAGTTTCTCCAAAACCAAATGGATGCCACGGTGTTTTGTGCATTTATTTGGAGAACTAGATGCTTCTATGACAATTATTCATAATTATAGTCGAGTCTGGTGGGGGGTAAGGGATAAACCCTTTATCTTGCAGAAACATGAGGCACGAGGTCCCCAGATTCAGCATGGTCATCAACATCCACCCCAAATTGCTAAGCTGGTTGAAGGATTTTCACTCCGGAGATCAGACGCTCATCCGGAAATATTTGGGTAACCTACCCTCTCTCTTGGAAATTCAACCCAACAGCAAAATCATAGAAGCAGATACTCTATTCTAGGATTGTGAAAGGTATGTAGGAACCTACCCTCTTCAGAGACATCAAGATGACACCCCTGCTTGAGGAATTAGGAGGACCAGCTAGTATACCATGGGAAACTCCGTGTTTATTAATGCTAAAAAACCGCAAAGGTAGGGGTTTTCTCAAAATGATGGGTATATAGAAGAATCCAAACTTGGCATGTTTGAAAGAATCGTACATTCCTTTTGACTACTTGTATTAAAGGTACACTCTCAGCAAATCTTACCGTATTTATCCTGATGAGTTCACCCTTAGATCATTGGGGCATGTTCACCGAAAGGTATTTGTCTTCATGTTCTGTTTCTTGGGGATGATAGTATTTCCGATGAAGAAAGCAAGGATCCATACTAGGCTAGATATGGTCACCAAAACTCTGATGGAGGGAATTGACGGACAATCATTTAGTCTTGTACCAATGGTCATTGCAGAAATATATCGAGCCCTAGAAAGTTGTCATCAAGGAGCCAAACACTTCAAGGTTTGTAATCTGCTACTTCAACTTTGGCTCATGGAATATCTCAAAAAAGGTGAGTACCGATACAAAATCCATCGAAGGGACTGGGATGATCATTCGCTTTTCATCACCCAAAGCGAATGAATTGCATGCCCAACATGTTCGCCCAACCGGAGAATGCTAGAGAATGGGTCGAACTCTTTGAAATTCTGACTGAGGACCGATTACAATGGATGTTCGAGTGGTTCCCAACCGAGGAGTTCATCGTCTAATCCAGGGACACACCTTTCCTAAAATTGATCGGCTTAAGAGGAACATAGACATACGCACCTCTTTGGGTTATGAGACAAGCGGGTAGGAAGCAGGTTATACCAAGGGTCTACACGATGAGTCACTTCCGGACTAACTTCCAGAATGACGATAGCCCTTATAGGTGCCAGGCTCAACATATGTGGCACTGCAAAATCATCATGGGAAGGTACACCATTAAACCAGACAGATACCGCGTGGGTTGTGATCCTTATTATTCAGGTTGGTTGGCGAATTATCATAATGGTCTGGGTCAACCCGGGTTTGTTTGAGGTAACCGAATCATAGATTAAAAGGCCGAAGAATAAGTCAAGTACAACGATCTGTGCAAGAGAATCCGAGAATGCAAAAGTGAGCACCATGAGATACAGGAAGCCAATCAAAAACGCTTGTTGGCGTTTGGTCTTTTTGGAGAAAGGTATAGTAGAGTTGGAAAAGAAGTTTTTGAAGAGGGTCGAAGGCTACCGGACTGCTGAAGGAAATGAAGGCGGACATCTAGCCAGAGCCTACTTGCTGCTGGGACTGCATGAGATAGGGAAGCGTTTCAATGGACCTAATGATGCCAAATCTGGGAAAGGTCCCTCTGGGACAAAATAGATAGGAATTTCCATTTCCACTTTATAAAATGTAATAGTGCCAATGGCCATTGGTGATTTCTGTTTCCTTGTTATGTAGTGTCGTTTTGGGACTCGTCTACTTTTTATCAATGAAATGAGGTATTTAGCATTCTAAGTTCTCCAAATCAACTTGTCACTAGGCCTACCTTAGGCACAACGAGGTCCCTAAATTAGGACGCGCTTTATATTTCAACACTACATGTTGAAATATTGCAACATTATTTCTTATCATCCTCACTAACTTGTTACCTTTTATTTTTACTTTTTTGTTTATTCCCCTCCCCAAAGGTTAGTTTGTGAATTCTGGAAACATCATCACATTTTACGAGATCCATGGGCCCTCTACCTACTACTTCTCCCAGTCCTGTTAGACACAAAAACAAAAGAAAAATGGAAGACTTGAACAACCCAACTGAACGGGTAGAGATCACTCATGGTGCTCTGGTTCCCAAGGAAAATGCATCCCAACTGGAACAAAAGTTGTTAAAGTTTCAGGAAGATTTGGATCAAGGTTGAAAGTCTGTCATTTTCCCTCATCACTCCAGAGTTTACTTTCCTAACTACTCAGAATCTTGTACCTCCGCAAAACATCCCAAAGCAACAAAACTATCCCGAGCCCACCGTAGCCCGACGACAAGGACATGCTCATCAGAAGTCTGGTAGAAGAACTTAAAAGGCTGACTACCAGATATCAAGGCGTTGAACGTAGTAAGAGAATTGAGGGCATAAACAATGAAGATATGTGCATACAGCCCAATGTCGAACTGCTCGAAGGGTACAAACCTCCCAAGTTCAAAATATTTGATGGTACAGGGGATCCCAGGATCCATTTAAGAACATACTGTGACACGCTGATCAATGTGGGAAAAGATGAGAAAATTTGCATGAAGCGTTTCATGAGGGGCTTAAAGGGAGACACTTTATCTTGGTACATTAGCCAGGATCCGAAGAAGTGGTTAAACTAGGTAAGCATGGCGTCTGATTTTGTGGACAGAATCAGGGCCAATACGGAGAATGAACCATATTTGTTCTATATTCAAAACCTAAAGAGAGAACCCACATAGACCTTCCGTGAGTATGCTACTCGATGGAGGTCAGAAGCTGCTAAGGTTAGGCCTGCTTTGGAAGAAGAGAAAATGAAAAACTCTTCGCTTAGGCCAAAGGATCCATAGTATGTGAGAGGTTGATGTTAATCGAGAATCACAAATTTTTTGACAACATCAAGCTAGGAGAAAGAATCGAGGAAGGCATCAAGAGTCGTACGTTTACGAACTTTTACGTTTACGAACTTTAAAGCCTTGAAATCTAATAATAAGGCTTTATAGTCTGGTGGTACGTCCAAGAAAAGAAAAGTAGGTGTTGTAATGGTTGCACATAGGACCAAATCCCTTATCAAATATTAAACATACCCAATATCCAATCACATATCAGCCTACCCCAAATTACCAAGCACCTCACCCTTTTATCATACTCCACCACCTACTTATCAGTCACCTCCACTTCCTACATATCATCCCACCTCACCCAAATACTCCCAAACTGCATGTGTATACCAAGCCTACAACACACAACCATCCCACTATTGATCACCTCCCCTACGTCAAAAAATCCCTAGACCTCGACCAAATTTCGATCGCAAACCTCCTAAACAGTATACCGCCATCGCTGAACCAATTGTCCAGCTGTATGAAAGACTCAAAGCTATTGGTTATGTCACCCTTATCCCTGTCATAACCCCAGAAAACCCTTCTCAGTGGGTCAACCCAAATAAATCCTGTGCATACCATTCTATCATGAAAGGATATACCATTGATGAATGCCGCTCTCTGAAGGATAAGATTCAGACTTTAATTAACAATAAGATCATTGTAGTAAGAAAACTGCTCCAAATGTCTGCAATAAACCTCTTCCAGACCACAAGGGTAGAGGTGTTCATATGATCGAGATAGAAGATGACTAGGACCCAAAGGGATCGATCGGTTTGATCATAGAATGCGACGATCCAAAGAAACTAGTAGTCACCCTTAATCCGATTGTGGTCCATATTCAGCCTTCTAGGGATGCCGAGGTAAACATGTCCATGCCACTCGAGTTTGAAGCACCATCCTCTGCAAAGACGCTAGCACCGATTGAGGTTAGGTTTATGTCACCAGCAAACACACATATAGCCTTGAAGTTGCAGTTTTACTGCCCAAGGGGCCTGCTCTGTTCAGAGTAAAGATAGCCATACCAATTCCAGTGTCAAGGTCAGCAATAATACCATTTCACACTAATGCCATACCTCGGAACTATATAGCCGAAGCCAAAAGAAAGGGGAAGGTGAAGTTCAGGGAAGCCGTTGTAGCACAGGGTATGACAAGAACGGCAGGGTTTATACCCCAGAGTATTTAGGTGAGTCGAGTAAGCAGGCCTCTAATCAACCAACTATCACTTAAACTGGACCCGACGATCTCTGGAGAAAGATACAAGCCAAAGAATACTCAGTCATTGATCAGCTGAACAAAACACTGGCACAGATTTCTATTCTTGCCTTGCTGCAAAGTTCCGAGGCACACAAGAATGCCTTGTTAAGAGTGCTGAGTGAGGCATATGTACCAAATAACATCACCGGAAGAGAAATGGCAAAAATGGTAGGCTAGGTATTAGAAAGTCATAAGATCACTTTACATGAAGATGAGTTGCTGCCAGAGGTATTGAGTCACTACAAGACATTACACATCACCATGCAGTGCGAAGATTACTTTATCACCAGCATGCTGACTGACGGAGGATCGAGCCTCAACATTTGTCCGTTGGTAATACTCAGGACATTAGGAAAGGGACTGCACGTGATCAATGATACGTCCATCAACGTTAAAGCTTTCGACGGATCCCCAAGGTCTACTATTAGAGAAATTAGCTTGTGTTTGTAAATGAGGCTTGATGTTAATTTTCAAGTGATAGATGTACCGGCATCATAAAATCTGTTGTTATGACGGCCATGGATTCATGCCACTAGGGTCGTAACATCAACACTACACCAGGCAGTGAAGTTTGAGTGGAATCACCAAGAGGTGATCATTCACAGCGACGGTAGAAACCCCATATATAGTCGTTAGACCATTCCAACAATTGGAGGCAGGAGAAGTATAGGCAGGGAAACTTACCACCACATCGAGCGAGCCAATGCTGCTAATAAAGACTAATGGTGGTATAACAAGATTGAAAGCATATTTAAGTGGAGCGGGTAGGAACCTGGCAAGGGACTTGGCAAAAACCTCCAAGGAATCGCTAACACCATCAAGCTCAAGAAACATGGCACCACTTTCGGATTGGGGTATGAGTATAACTGGAAAGAATTCAATGATAGGTCGCCACCATGGCTTGGTCCTTACTATCCTTTGGAGCAGCCAATACCCCGTTTGGAGCAGACTTTCTAGCCGGCCGAGGTTGTCTATGGATCAGAGAAGAGGAAGCACTAGCATCAATGAGGAATTTGTTCCTAGAATGCAATAACATGGATTGTTGTGTCATTTTCGAGGAGGGGAGGGAGGAAAACCCTTTCATACAGGCTGTGAGCAGAGGGGCATGCCTCAATAACTGGACTATCAGAACCATTAGAGCTCGGCGCCTCAGGGCAGCAAGGCTGAACAAGCATCATGCACTATTTTACTTTACTTGTTTACATTCCTTTCGCATTTTTATTTTCTCAAGAAAGAGCTCCAATGTTCAAAAACAATCATGGAATTTATCAAAGCATTTTGGTTTTCTTATAAATCTTACTCTTATTATTTTTTTCTCATTACTTTACATATACAACATTACTATTACTTCTCTTGATGAATCAGTGACTGTGACATGCAACGAGACAACGCAACAAATAGACATAAATTTAGAGGAAGATAACATACCGAAAAAGATTGTTAAAAAAGTTGAGGACTTTAAGAACAAACCTAAGTCCAACCTAGACAAGAATGATATTGTTAACCTGGGAAATGCAGAAAACATCAAAGAAACACGAATCAGCGTTCATTTATCACCATCAGAAAATGAAGAATACACAGAGTTTCTAAGAGAATATAAGGACATATTTGCCGAATTGTATGAAGACATGATAGGTCTGAGTACATCTATTGTGGCACACAAACTGCCGATCCATCAGACATCTCCGCCAGTAAAACAAAAGCTCAAAAACTTCAAGCCAGATATGAGTCCAAAAATTAAGGAAAAAGTCACTAAGCACATCAAAGGTAAAGTTCTCAGGGTAGTTGAATATTCGACATGGTTAGCCAACATTGTGCCAGTGCCAAAGAAAGACGGGAAGTTTAGAGTCTATATCGACTATCGGGACCTCAACCGGGCTAGTCCAAAGGACGACTTCCCCTTGCCAAACATACATATCCTGATTGACAATTGCGCCAAGAACGAATTACAATCATTTGTAGATTATTTCGTGAGGTATCATCAGATCTGAATGGATGAAGAAGATGGTGAAATACGGCTTTCATTACGTCGTGGGGGATGTACTGTTACAAGATGATGCCATTCGGATTAAAGAATGTGGGCAGCCTACATGAAGGCTATGATTACCATTTTCCATGATATGATACACAAGGAGATCAAAATATATGTGGATGATATCATTATCGTGCAAGAGAGCCACTGATCATATGGAAGATCTGAGTAAGTTTTTCAAACGACTGAGAAGATACAACCTGAAACTGAATCCCTCAATGTGTGCATTCGGGGTTCCAGCTGGAAAATTGCTTGGGTTTATTGTGAGTCATCGGGAAACAGAATCAGATCCATCAAAGATCAAAGCCATTCAAGAATTACCACCGCCAAGGAACAAGAAAGATGTAATGAGTTTACTGGGGAGACTTAACTACATCGGCCGGTTCATTGCACAATCTACAGTTACCTGTAAACCAATCTTCAAGATATTGAAAAAGGATGCCACCACCAAGTGAACCGATGAATGCCAAAAAGCTTTCAACCGAACCAAGGAATACTTGTCAACGCCGCCAGTCTAAGTCACGCCTGAGCCAGGTAGACCTTTGCTACTCTACATCATAGTATTTGATGGTGCCTTTGGTTGTGTCCTGGGCAGCATGATGAGACAGGAAAGAAAGAACAGTCCATTTACTACCTCAGCAAGAAGTTCACTCCATACGATGCCTGATATTCTCTGTTAGAATGCCCCTGTTGTGCTCTAACTTGGGTAGCCCAGAATCTAAGGCACTACTTCTGTGCCTATACCAAATATCTCATATCAAGGATGGATCCTTTAAAGTACATCTTTCAGAAGCCCATGCCCACTATCAAGCTAGCCAAGTGGAAAATACTGTTGAGTGAATTCGATTGTCTACGTGACTTAGAAAGCCATCAAAGGACAGGCATCGGCATATCACCTTGCTGAAAACCCTGTAGGCGGAGAATACGAACCCCTAAAAACATATTTTCTAGATGAAGAGGTATCATTCATAGGAGAAGATATTGCAGAATCCTATTACGGTTGGAGAATGTTTTTCGACAAAGCAGCAAATTTTAACGGAGTCGGCATAGGAGCGGTCCTAGTATTAGAAATCGATCAACATTATCCAATGTCCACCAAACTCAGGTTTCCTTGCACCAACAATATGGCCGAGTACGAAGCCTACATCTTAGGGCGCTCAAGATGGCCATTGACATGAACATCCAAGAGTTGCTAATAATTGGAGACTCAGACTTGCTTATACATCAAGTCCGAGAAGAATGGGCAACCAAGAACTCCAAGATACTCCCTTATTGGCACCAAGTGCAGGAGTTCAGAAAGAGGTTCACAAAGACAGATTTCCCGCATATTTCCAGAATCCAGAATGGGTTTGCCGATGCATTGGCTACCCTATCATCCATGATACAACATCCAGTACAAACTTCATTGATTCTATTCTAGTAAAGATCTATGATCTGCCATCTTATTGTGCTAATGTCGAAGAAGAAGCAGATGGAAAACCTTGGTTTCATGATATCATTTGACAAAAGGAGAATACCCAGAGCTTGCAAACACCACTCAAAATCGCACACTCCGAAGGTTGGCTAACAATTTCTTTAGCAGCGAAGGAATCCTATATAGGAGGACTCCTAATTTGGGATTATTATGTTGTGTGACGCAACGAAAGCATCTAAAATGCTTCCAACGGGCACCGGTTCATCCTAGTAGCAATCGACTATTTTACCAAATGGGTCGAAGCAACATCTCACATAGCAATAACTAAGAAAGTCGTGGTAGACTTTGTCCGTGACTGTATCGTTTGTCGATTCGGGATTGCAAAATCAATCATCACGAAAAACGGTTCCAACCTCAACAGTGACCTGATGAAGGCCATGTGTGAAACCTTCAAGATCAAACACAAGAATTCTATAGCTCTACAGGCCTCCAATGAATAGAGCCGTAGAAGACGCCAACAAAAACATCAAGAAGATATTGAGGAAAATAATAGAAAAGCATAAACTGTGGCACGAGTAGCTACCATTTTCTTTACTAGGGTACTGCACCACGCACGCACATCAACTGGGGAAACTCCCTATATGCTGGTTTATGGTGCAGAAGTTTTCATTCCCGCCGAAGTAGAAACCCTTCCTTGAGAATTGTACAAGAAGTTGCGCTCTACGACACAGAGTCGGTAAAGAGTCGTTATGAGCAGCTAGCTCTTGTAGATGGAAAGATATTGAACGCAATTTTCCTGTATCAAGATGAAGCTAGAGGGAAATTCTTTCCCAATTGGCAGGGTCCATACATGGTTCATCGGGTTCTGATAGGAGGAGCCCTCATACTTGCAGAAATGGATGGGGAAGTTTGGCCAAAACCAATCAACTAGGATGCAATCAAGCGCTACTACGTGTAATCTTCTATTTTTTGATATGAGGTAATTTGAACTATGTTTGACCTGATTCCCGTTTAAGAGGTGATACGTAGGCATCCTTATGGGTTCGGTCACAATTTAATAAAATTTTCATTCTCCCCCACAATTGGAAATTGGGGCAGAATTTTGAGGAGGACCCTCAAAATTCTAAAGTAATTCCAGCCGATCATTGCAATCAAACGTCAGGAGAAGCAACCTAATAAACGGGGGAGGTATCTTGAGGAGGACCCTCAAAACTCTGAAGCGAGAGAGGTTGCAATGTCCTGAACCACGTCATAGTCATCGGTTCATCCAAAAACTATTTCTTAAATATATACTATTATCATATCTTTCTTTACAAACTCATGCATATCTTCTCTATTTAGTAATGCTACCCCAATGATACATACCGTATCATCATGACAGTTCCAATTGGGCCAAGCAAGGTCAGCGAGGATACGAACTAACCTTTCCCCTTTACTGACGACTTCTCTGTGGATGCAGGCATCCAAGTCACAAAATCATACATTATACACTCATACTGTTCAGGAATGCAACTCTCAGAACTCTAACACCTATTCACAGTTGTTATTTGCATATAATATCCCCAGCAGCCGCAATATCACAATCAGCTATCAACAATCAGCTAAGAAATTTTATTACTATTTGTTTTTTATCTCAAGCATAAGGCTACCATTCTGCTTTTTGAGACTAAGCTATGTCTCCATCTGCATTTCTTGCATTGCATAAGGCTACCATTCTGCCTTTCGAGACTAAGCTCTATCTCCATCTACATTCTTGCATTGCATAAGGCTACCATTCTGCCTTTCGAGACTAAGCTTTGTCTCCATATGCATTCTTGCATTGCATAAGGCTACCATTCTGCCTTCCGAGTTAAGTTCTACCTCATCTGCATTTTCTCTGTATTGCATAAGGCTACCGTTCTATCTTCAGAGACTAAACACTGTCTCCATCTGCATGTCTTGCATTGCATAAGGCTACCATTCTGCCTTTTGAGACTAAGCACTATCTCCATCTGCATGGTTGAAATATTGCCACTTTATTTTTCTCTTGCACGGCTGAAATTTTGCCGCTTTATTAACTTCCTACATGGCTGAAAGATCGCCACTTATTGCATTTTGCATTGGCTGAAAGATCGCCCCCTCATTTACATTTTGCATAGGCTGAAAGATTGCCACCTTTTGCATCTCATAGGCTGAAAGATCGCTAAACAGTCCAAAGGCGTCATTGTTTGGAGGCACAATCTTCATAGCCCGAGAATGCCATACCATGGCCAGAGGAACCCTTTTAATCTCCCGCATATAATTATTCAATGGCATCATAGTTCAGAGGCATCATTCTCATAGCCTGAGAGCATCATTTCATAGCCTGTGAATCCTTTATTATATGCTTCATGGCTCAGGACATCATAGCTGAAGCACATCATCCTAACTGCCCAAGGACAGCACTCATGGTCCAATGGAAATTTGCATCATGTTTATTTTTCCGCACAATATACGTCTGTACTGCTTATTTGTAGGTAAGCTGGATAGCAATGGCTGTCTCAGAAGGAGCGATCCCTTTCCAGTTCCTGCATCCCTATTAGACTTTAACCATCCATCCTAACCTAAACGTTGCATCCGTTCTTGGAAAACCTCCATCAGCATACTCCGCTGACGGATCCTGAACTACATATGGCCTAATTCTTGTAAGACCAGGGATATATAGGCAAATTAGGAACCATATCATGGTCCAATTCTTCAAAGCATCTTGTTCGGTCAAATTGGCTATCATATTTTTACCAGACAACTCTTTAATCCTTCTCGGGTAAAGAGGGGTAGCTATTGATACCCAATTTTTTCTCTTATATTTTTTATATGCAAAATACTTTCAAAATAGCATATGTATGCATATATAAGTATATCCAAGTATATTAGTATTTTTCCTAATTTTGTAAAGATATTAAATCAATTTATTCCCATATTTTAGCAGTACAAAATCACTGATTATTTCTAAGATTATCTTTTTTGATGATTAATTTACTTTATTCTAATATTTATCCCAAATATAGCTAAGGTAAATTTTTACATATTTTTGCAAATTTATTTATTATTTTAGAGCTAAATTGCATATATAATTGCAATATTAGCCTATTTTAAGAATTAATTGTGTTTATAATAATGAATTTGATTTTAGTATTTTTAATCTAAAATTAATACATTATTAATTAAATTAGAACCTTTAATTATTTTTATAAATTATATTACCATTTTTATAAAATAAAAAGAAAAAAAGTGGCTATTCAAATCTAGCCCTATTTCATTTCAATTTTAGTCCAAATTGACCACCCCAAGTAACCTAATTTCAAATTCAAATTACCCGACCTATATCTAAATTACCTGACCCCTGACCCATTTATTTTACCCGCCCGACTCCCCTTTTGATCTGGGTCGTTGATCAAAATGATCAACAGCCACAATTCGACCTTTTCTTTTTTAATTTCCCAAACCCCCCAAGCCTAAATCATTTTAATTCACCCACCACCCTTGAAGCCCTCCCCTCTTTCAAACACTCTTGAATCTTCTCTAATCCTAACCGCATCTTGTCATCTTCCACCGTGAAACACATCGGAATCCATGGCTTCTCATGCTGTGGGAGTCCTATACACACCTTCTGTTGCTCCTATATGCTTGATACTTGAAGATTCAGGACCAAACCTTGAAGGTTTGCGCTCAGACCTTTTCCAATCAAGGTCTTAGGGTCATCTTCGGCCTTGCTCCGGTGTATCAAGGTTGTTTGAGCCTAGTTCTGGCTTCTCTGACTCCGGTTGGTGACCTTTTCAAAGCCTTTCTCATCTCTAGGGTTCTTCCGATACCCTAACCTTCGAGGTTTTCTATGATTTCCTAAATCCATTGTGTCTATGTGCTTTACTTGAAGTTTTGAAATGATTCCCCCGACTAACCTTTCTTTTCCGATCTAGGGTTTTCTAAAAAAATGTTTAAATGTTTTTATGGTTTTTTTTTTGTCATTCATGTTTATTTGTCTCTAATGTGTTCTTTTATCATGTTGTTATATTCTTCTCTTACTATGTATTCCTATATTATGGACTCGTATGTTTTTCTACTATGTTCTTATGTTTTTTTCTACCACGTATATCCTTGTATGTTCTTTTACAATGTTTTCTATACTATGTTCTCATATGCTTTTCTATTATGTTCTTGTATTTTTCTTCTCCTATGTTCCAGCATGTTTCTCCTATTGTACTTTCCTACTAAGTTCTTAAGTTTTCTTACTTTCCTTCTACTAATCCCTGTTTAAGTTTCTTCTGAAAAATTTCTTAAGCATGTTTACTGTTCCTATCAGTGTTCTCTTCTATTTTTCGTTGAGTACTTCTAATGTGCTCTACTTGTTATTTTTATATCATGTTTTCTCATGGGTTTCTGTTGCTGATAGAAGCATGCAAGAGGTTTCAGTTCTTCCTTGAAACCTCTGAACCTGTTTCGACTACATGCCTCCTTATCTCTGTACTTGACTCAAGGTGAAAATCCTAGAATTTTGGGGAACTCTGCCAAGTTAGATTATATAGTTGCTTGAACTAGGGTTTTACTTTTAGAACCCCCGAACTCTTTCAGAATAATTTTGAGTCTCTGAATTGAGTTTGGACGTTTGTTTTCATACAATGCTGAACATTTTGCTAAGCTCTTCTACACTAGATTTTTCTACTGATTTACACGACAGTCTTCTTTCATGCTCACATGCTCCTTATATATGATGAATTCTCCTTCAAATAGCTTTTAAATTTGCAATTAGTGTAAACTTTCTTCTGGATATAGCTTGATTAATTTCTTTCCATATTTACTGATTTTCTATGTGACTCGACCTAGGGAAAACTCTTCTTCATCTTTTATGACTTGGTCCATTCATACAAAATTTCAGACCTTGTGATTTACTGGATTTTGATTTATTCCCTTGCCTTACTTACAAAAACCGTCTATTGTCAAAACCCTGTTCTTAAATAACCTTTACATATTTTCCCTCAATTGCATGATTTACACAAAGTGTTTATTTAATTCCTTTCCTTAAATGGTTTTACACGTTTGCATTTGAATCACTTAATTAAGGGAAGCTTTGTGTAATTGAATGACAGTCAATTTTTAAAATATTTTCTTATCTTATTTCTTGTTGCTTTCTGCACTATAAATACATGACCCTTTTTTTTTCCAAAGTCACAATTCAACAATCCTACACTTCAGAATTCACAATTTCACAACCTCTTCTGAACGCAGACTTATAGTATTCGATCTTCCTATTTGCATTTTGGCTTTTACAATACTACTGCTTTTTCTACTTGTTTCTTTTAAACTGGTATGCCCTAATTTAAGTTTCAACATCACCCCAATATGTTTACTTACTATGTATATGTTCTACTGCCTGATCTGTTGTGAACTTTGGCTCCCTATCCCATTACCCTTATGCGTGTGGTGACTTAGGGCATGGCAACATGAGTTGTTGTCCATGAACTGAGTTTTGAACCAATGGGGTCGTAACCCCTAAACAGGCTGGAGTGTGTGCCAGCATATCCCGTTACTAAGTATGCCCATTAGCATGTTTTTTTTTATGATCTTGCAAACTCCCTATTACTTATATCCCAATGTGTATTGTTTCCCTTCCCCTTTTCCCCTTTCATGATATCTACACTTGCACTCACACTCTTAGTTCCTTAGTTTTGCCCTCCTCTTGTGAGCCTTGCCTCGGAACCTTGAGTTCCCTCCAAACTTAGCCACCTGAGGGTTCCACGCTGCACCATAGCTTAATATGGTAATACATTTGGGTGTAAGAGCCACCTGGAGTTCGTATGAAACTCTTAAGGAAATTTGACACACCCAGATTAGAGAAAGGCTTTGAAACCTGATCTTTGGAGTTGGTTGACTTCATAAATCAGATAGGAAGTCTCTATCAGACCCTTCTTGGTTGTAATTTTCAATTTCTTGATGTATTTTCTTTTCTTTGGAATTTAGTAACCTGTAATAAAATTTTTTAGGATGGCTAGTGAAAAGGAAGGGTAACCATGCATATAAAAGGGTAGATAACTTGCCTATAGCAATCTCTAATTTCAGTATTTTTCCTATAGCTGCCCTGCTTATAAGGTTTCAGCATTTTCCACATTGATACCATGCCTATAAGGTTTCTGCATTTTTCATGTAGTTACCATGCCTATAAGATTTTGGCATTTTTCACGTAGTTACCATGTCTATAGGATTTCCGCATTTTCATGTAGGTACCATGCTTATAAGATTTCTACATTTCTCATAGCTACCATGCCTATAAGCATTTCTACATTCTCATTTAGATACCATGACTATAGGGATCCTGTACTTTCATACAGATATTATGCATATAGCTTCTGCATATGCATGAAGAAAATATGCCTAGAGGTCTTCATGATTCTTGCATACCCTCTTTACATTAGGCAAACTTGTCTATAGGTCCTAATAACCAAAAAGGCATAACTAGATATCACGCAACGCTTAGATATCATGCTGTTGAATTTCTATACTCTTTTATGTCTATAACTATGTTTTAAGTTGGCAAACACATAAAAAGCATGCCTATAGGGGTTCTAATCAAATTTGAATAGCCTCACTCGTTGGTAAGTTTAAACTACCAGTAGTAGTGCATTACAAATTATAGAACTTAAGATCTTCTGCTAAAACTTGCTTTTAATTGGCAACTTTCTTTTCCTAAACCAATCTACAAACATTTTTCTTCTTTGTTTCTGAAATCGGTAGATATCATGCCTATAGGTTTCCGTCTAACACCTAGGCAAGCCTTAGGATAAGCTATAAACTGAATCAGATTTTATTCACTACAACTAGTAGGTACGCCTGACTGAGGCTTCTTATCTGAAATATATAGTAAATCAGTCTACCCCAACCTTTAAGTTCTTCCACATTTCAGTATTAAATCAAACTCTAAACAATACATGCAAGTCATGCTAAACTATGTGATTTCTCTAGTTTAAAGGAGGCCTATCTGAGTCTTTGTTATTTGTTATATGCTTCTCCCCAAAACTTGCTATATGTGTTTTTTTTATCGCCTTAGAATTTTGCCTTTGAAACTACAACAAACCTAAAATCCCTCCCTGTTAGGATTAGTAGTCTTAATACCTCCGAAGCTGGTAGGATTGAGGCGGGTAATAGCATACAATAAGCAAACAAGACCATTCCGCACTTTAATACCTTAAATGGGGTGGGAAAGGATAAACATGGATATGATGATTGGTGCATTAATACCACGGTTAGCCCCTCTTCGAGGAGTGATTACCAGGTGTTCATACCCAATTTTGTCCTATGTATTTTTTTATGCTCAAAATAATTTCAAATAGCGTGTGTATGCATATAAGCATACCCAATAGTTTTAGTATTTTTCCCTAATTATTAAGAATTTCAAAATCAATTTATTGTCTATTTTTAGCAGTGCAAAATCCAATAATTATCCCCAAAATTATCATTTTGCTGAATAATTTATTTCCATTCTCACATTTATACAAAAATATAATTAAGGTGATTCTGCATATTTGTAAATTTTATTTGGTATATTATAAAACGAAATTGCATATAATTGCAATTATACACTATTTTACAATTAACAGCATTTTACAATTATAAAATTATTTCTAATGTTATTTGAATAATATATTATATTATTAATTAGTTCAGTTCTTTTAATTTGTGTTAAAAATCATTTTTTACTATTTTTATAAAGTTAAAAGGGGAAAATTGGCAATTTAAAATTTAGCCTACTTCTATTGCAATTGCAACGCATTTGGTGTTTTAATTATAACCTAAATTGGCTCAACTTTGAATCCAATTTCAGACCAGCCCAATACCCAAAACAAACCGACCCATCTCAGAGTTGATCTGAGCCGTTTATCAAATAAGATCAACGGCCCAGATTTGTTTGCCTTAATTAAATCCCTAACTACCCCCCCCCCCCCCCGACCCCTCATTTTTCACGAGACTGTCTCTCTATCTCTATCTCGTCTCTTCCTCTGACTTTTCTCTAGAACCTTCTAGTTCTCTCTCCTCTGATGATCTACACCGTCTCCAACTACAACCTCACCGGAATCCATGGCTTCAGGCCATAGATGTCATATACTTACCTACTATTACTCATGTGTGCCTGATAATGAAGGTTTGAGACCATACCTACGCCGACATAAGGTTTCCGGCCATCTCTGGCTTTGCTTCGGCATATCCTAGCCTCTTGAGCCTAATTCCGACCTTATCTGACTTAGATCGGACCTTTTCCAAAGGCTTTCTCACTCTAGGGTTCTTCTGAAGCCCTGGCTATTCGAGGTTTTTCTTACATTCTTTGTAGATTCGTTGTGTATATATGCTATGCGTGAGTTTTCAAATGATTTCCCTAAATTTTCCGTCAAAACTTATTTCAAAACCTTTCTATGCCGATTTAGGGTTTCCTTGAAAATGTCGAGGAGATTTATGATTTTTCTTCTTTGTGTTGTCGTCTGCTGTGTTCTTGTATCATCTTTTATATGATTCCCTTACTGTGTTTTCTATAATATGGTCTTGTAGATTTTTTCTTCTGTATTTTATCATATTCTTGTATGTTTATCATACTGTGTTTTTCCTATATGCTTTCTTGTTATACCTTTCCCGATGATTCTTGTGTTTTCTACTATACTTTTCTTGCTAGGTTCTTATGGTTCTTTGTTTGCCTTCTATTGAGCCTTGTTTAGGGTTCTTCTAAGCATGTTTCCCCTGTTGTTCTTATCAGTATTTTCCAATGTGTACTTTAAATCTTTCTACTAGATTACATGTTACTCCTGTTAATATTTGCTATGTTCTCTCTACTCTTTTACTATGTGTGTTTACCGTTAAGTTATTTGATTTTTGTCTACTGGACTCTGTTCATGTTCTTACATGCTCCATCTTCTTGTGTTCACGTTTGTGTTATTTCCTTCTTCTGAACTTGTTTAGGTTCCGAATTTTCTCAAAATATGTTCTTCACAATTCTTCTTCCTCTGTCATTTAACATGCTATCGTATCTGTTTTGTTAAGACTCTAAAGCAAGTGGCTTGCTTTCTCACTTCCATGTTTGTTGAGACCCTAGGATTTGGGGGTTTCCCTTGATGATTTTGATTCTTTGTGTTCGAGTTAAGGCTCCACTTTGGGACCCTGGACTCTCAGGCTCACTATGAGTCTGCAAATTGAACTTGTATCTCTTTGCTTATGATTTTGAGTTTTTATGATTCTGAACTCCTCTTTTTTGTTACATAAGTCGACAGTCTCTTCTTGATTCACATGTTTGTGTACTTTATATATGAGAACTCTTCTTTCAAAGGTTTTGCCAGGTACTAATTATTCTGAATCCCTTTGATGGTGTTTACTTGATTGTTCCTGATTTTCACTCGAGTAAGCATGTAATTTTGGTTTTAATTATTGATTCCCTTTCCTTTTTTTCACAAACCGTGAACTATTTGTTTTCTTCCTTAAAAGCTTCTATGCCCTTACCCTTTATTATACTGCTGGGAAAATATTATTTCAAAATCTCTTCCCTTAATTGTTTCACCCATTAGAATTTGAATCCCTTAATTAAAGGGAGTCTTATGCAATTGATTGACAATCAGGCGTCTATTATTTTCTTACCTTATTTTTTCTCATGGCTTTAACACTATAAATACATGACTCTTTAATACAAGACACACACTTTGAATTGTGTATTCTTACACACACACTCTCGATTACAATACTTTTCTCTACTCTTTTCTAAGATCTTTTGAATTGCTTGCTTGCAAATTTGGCTTACAATACTCCTGCTTTCATTTATTTATTTCCCTGAAACTGGTATGTCCTAATTTTGATTCCAGCATTACTCCAATATGTTTGTTTACAAGCTTTTACATCCATGTGTACTTGTCTGTTATGTAGAGTTTAACATTTAAAGTAGTATGCTTATGTCTTGCTAGGGGTGTGCCAGCACCCCAAATTGCTATGCATGACCGCCAGCTTGTCTTTTCCCATTCTACTACACTTGCACTTACTCTTAGACCCTAAGTTCTGCGCTCCTCATATGAGCCCTGCCTTGCGAACTTGAGTCTCTCTCTGAACTTGGACATTTGATGGGTGGTCCTTCCACACTGCACCATAATCCAATTCCGCAATATATTTAGGTGTAAGCACTGCCCGAAGTCCATTTGAGATTCTTAGGGAACTTTGACACATCCCAAATAAGAGAAAGGCTTTGGAAATCTGATCTTGGCAGTTGGTTTATTTCATTCTTTAGACAGAAGCCTGAGTCCGGCTCTCCTTAGCTAGGACCGTTTAGCTTTCTGATGTATTTTACTTTTCTTTATTCATTCGGGTCTGTGATAATCTTTAATAACTACGGGATTCTAGTAAAAAGGGGAGGGTTATTCATGTAGTTAAATACCGATCAAAATAGTTTGAAATTTTTAAACTTTTCCAATAAAGAATTATTAGTTATGTTAAATACCCCGAAAAGCCGAAATCTCTTATTCCTTCTTATGAGCCGGGATCGATCATATTCGCATTTCCACTATGTTTCAGCCCCGAGCAGCCATCGAAAGCAAAGAGATCAGGTTGTTATATTCTACCAAATGCTTACCTTCTTATTATTAAAAGGGGAAGGTTTAATAAAGGAGCTTTTCAGCCCTTTTGCTGGATTGTTGGTCCGCAGCCCCGCCCTATAGAATGAATAAGCTTATATTCTCCACCCATCTGCGGAGGATTTCCGCATCCGTCGTAGTATGGGTCTGCGAGTGAAACCCCAAAACCTCAAATCCACTAATGCCTATCAAAAAGAGTGTTTTGTCCGGTTGGGAAAGCCAGAACTCTTGTTCAGATGTATCACCTACTTCATTGGGAGAGTTCTATCCCTCAACGGGAGAAAGGAAGGATAAAAAACAATCTCAGAATAAAAAAGAGGAAGAATAGGTTGTTCTTTACATGGTTCATCTTACATAATTACATTCATAAGCAGGAATGATAGAGCTCCAGCCCCAGGAATGGAACCCAGGTCGGCCACAACTCCTATAAAAAATCATAGGCAACTCTGCGGCTGCTTTATCTATTATATTATGCCACCCTCTTGAAAGAGAGGGGTGCCTTCGGGAACGCGGATACAGGTGGTGCATGGCTGTCGTCAGCGGCATGAAGTCTGATTCGATCCGGGTATTCAATCTCGCCGTTGAGATGCTCAGTTGACTCTTTAACCTTGATAGGAAGCTTGGCTACATCTGCCCCCTCGCCTACTTACATTCCGTTTTTACATTATTTAAATTATAAAACAAAAGATTCAAGTTTGAATATTGCAATCACTTAGTGGAAAAGGAAGTGATCGAGCGATGACAACTATGAGGTGGGCTTGGAAGCAGCCATCCTTTGAAGAAAGCGTAATAGCTCACTGGTCTAGCTCCATGGCACCGAAAATGTATTAGGCCTTCTTTTTTTATGTCAAAGACCAGAAGCTACGTGCAAATTCTCATTGGATCTCGGTTGTTCTTAACAGCGATAGCAAAACGGAGTAGGGGGAGAAGCCTATAAAGATGCGGTGTATCTATCGAAAGATCTCGTCTCCGGCCCACTTGAACAATTTGAAATAATCCTATTCACTCATGATCTGGCCTGGTCGACCCAATCATGATATTAGATTCGGGGGACAAGTCTAATTCATCAACAACTGGGCTTACCGACTCCACTTCAACTGCACTTCCTGAAGCTGATGGAAGTACGCTCAGATGAAGAAGTCCCGGTTCCACTAGGCAAGATAGAAAGTCTCTCTTATTGTGAGGCTTCCCTTCCCTTACTCTAGGGCTTTTCTTCTCTTCTTCTCTAAGGGCAGTGAAAGCCATCTGATATAGCAAGAAGGGGCCCCCACTACTTCTTCATTCAGGGGGGAGGGGGGGGAGACTAGCCTCATTACTTCCCACTGGGCGAGAGGTGCCTCTATCCTCTTAATCTTTAGAGTTGATATTATATATAGGATAATCAGTCAAGTGCGGTGCCCAAGACAAGCTTTTTTTTGTTATACTAGCGGCGGCAGATCTATTAGTAAACAGGAGCCGCTATCGCTCACCCGGCTGGATGTCAATCTGAGGATGGAAAGGCGTAGCGGAAAGAAAGGGTCAATTACAAGAGGAAGGCGGAGGAAAAAAGACAAGAGAAAAAGACCCAGGAGGCTCGCAGCTACCACGGAACTCCATTTAAATTATTCCGGTGGATTTTTTCCAATCTACTTCCTTTATGATTTCGTTCGAAATCATATTAATAGGTGATGACAGTTTTGGCAAATTTCAAGGAAGCATGGCTCGCTTGTTAGGCTTTATGTATTTTCTTTTCTATGACCCACATAGGCAGTAGCAATAAATACAAGAATATTTACTTCCATAATCTCATCGGTTTTTTACTTTGCAATAACTCGGGCTCTGGTACATAGTCTTTCTGTTGCTCCTGTTATCCGCAAGGAAAGGGTCACCGAAGTAGGGGACCGCAGCTACCGAAGTGAACCGTTAGAAATCGGGGTATAAATAACAACAAGTCAGGCATGAAAGCCAAGTGAAGTGACCAGAGGGTTAGGGTGCAGTGCCAAAGAGTTCCAACTATCGAATCAAAGCAAAGAGGAACCTTTCCCCAGTTGACGAGAGAAAGAAAGGAAATGAGCCCATTGCATCACCAGTTCCAGGCGTATACTATGTTCCAGAGCCTTTAGTTTAGTTGACTATCGGCTTGGTAGGCAAGCTACCTTGATCCGTCTTCGGCTTCGATTCGTTACGCTCAGAAGCTCCAACAAGCCCTAAAGTCTCTTGCCGCCTAAAACTCTGCCAAGAGAGTGCTGGTTTACGTTTGATCCTATGTACCCATAGAATGTTATGCGTTCTCCACTTTCGGATCTCGTAAAGAGAGAACGTGTTTTTTCCTCTGACTTCTCTCTCATTCGCGGAGCGAAGAAAGTGGGCTTTGCCCCAGCTACCGCTATCCTTGGGAAACCAAAAGAGCTACCAAAGGAAAGGGATGCAGTCTTAGCTCTACCATATCTTTTGTTTCATTTCTTCTGGGACAATCACAAACGC